>JAHNEJ010001334.1:0-42578 GCA_022559845.1 Amorphophallus konjac
TTCCAAATAATCAATTCCATGCCTTTGCACATAACCCTTCACTACTAACCTAGCCTTGTGCCTTTGCACACTTCCACCAGCATTACACTTCACCTCGTAGACCCATTTCACACCAATGGGATCTTTTCCTTGTGGCAAGTCTACAAGCTCCCAAGTATTATTTTTTTCTGTGGCAGCCAATTCCTCCTTCATGGACTTTTCCCACTCTTCCTTGCCACAAGCCTCTTCATAGCATGTCGATTCTGTCACCATGAGAGCAAAGGTACAAGAATCATAAATCTCTTGCAAGGAACGTACCTTTCTCAGAGGAGTATCACTGTCAAGTGGGGCTTCATTGTCACCACTACATGGGATGGCCATATGTGCTGGGGTAGATGGGACTATTGAAGAGCTCGGTGAAGATGGAGCATGTGATGCAATAGATTGAAGAGGTGGATAATCTGCTTCTAAAGAGGGAATGTGCTGATTTTCTGCCTTTGTCCATTTCCAAGAACCATTCTCATCAAAAATAACAACACGGCGGATAAGTAATGACTTGGTTAATGGATTATACAGCCGATAACCTTTTGTTTCCATTACTATAACCCACAAAAATGCATCTCTCACTCTTCTCATCCATTTTGCTGCGATCACTTGAATCAAGCAAAGAATACGCAATGCAACCAAAAATTCTTGAGTTACTCACATTGGGTTTTTGCTTCCACCAAGCTTCATATGGAGTCATATTACGCACTGCTTTTGTTGGAGAAATATTGAGAAGATGCATTGTCATAGCCACCGCTTCAGCCCAAAACTCATTTGGTAGGTGCTTCATACTCAACATGCTGCGAGCCATCTCCACAATGGTTCTATTTTTTCTTTCAGCAACTCTATTTTGCTCAGGAGTTTTCCTCACTATTAGTTGCCTGTGAATGCCATGTTGCTTGCAAAATTGATTAAATTCAACAGATAAAAACTCACCTCCTCGACCAGTGCGAAGAGTTTTGATGACATGACCACACTCTTTCTCTGCAAAAACCTTAAACTCCTTAAACTTTTCAAGTGCTTCTAATTTTTGAGTGAGAAAAAATACCCAACTCATATGAGTAAAATCATCAGTAATCAATAAAAAATATCTACTCTTATTCAAAGATGGAGTTCTCATTGGGCCACAAATATCCGCATGAACCAAAGTTGAAGGGTCTTTGGCTCTCCAAGCTTTTCCAACCTGAAATGGCAATCGATGTTGTTTCCCATACACACATCCTTCACTCAAAGTGTCATCACAAACAATGGAAGGCAAACCATATACTATTTTTTTCTGACTTAACAACTTCAGTTCATTGAAATGCAAGTGCCCATAGCGTAGGTGCCACAATCGAGATGTTTTGTTCAAATCAACAACTAAGGCACAATCATCAAGAGTTGAAATTAAAGCTCAAGAGGAAACATTCTGTTCTCAGCCATGTGAATTATCACAAGTGGTACATCAGATCATTCTCTTCTAATTTTACATACATTATCATGAAATGTAACCAAATAACCTTTCTGAACTAACTGACCAACACTGAGCAGTTATATGCAAGACCGGGTATGTAATAAACATCATGAATCAACTTTTCAATACCTGACTCAGTTTTAATTGCAACAGTTCCCTTACCTTCAATCTAAACATCTTTGTTGTTTCCCAGCTTGACTTGCAGTTTCACCAATTCATCAATGTTTTGGAAGTGCTTCTTCACACCTATCATACGATTGCTACACCCACTATCTAGAAACCACATGTGATCAGTCCTACTTTCTTCAAGTCCCAAGTGAGTAAGAAAGAGATTACCATCTCCTGACTTTTCTTCCGCAACATTTGCTTGTTGTTTTTGCTTATCCCAGCAATAAGATTCAGTATGTCCAAACTTCTTACAAAAATCACAGAACCTACTCTTATGGATCTGATTTTGATTACCTTTATCACCATTTTATGACTTGTGGTGACCAGCTAGCATTGGCCTTGCCACGTCCTTGTCCACGGCCACGGTAGCCACCTTTGCCACATCCTCGACCTACATGCTTTTGTTCAGAAGTATTAGCAGCATTTTTCTCTTTACTATTGTCCTCCAATCTGACTTGAAAAGCTTGCTCATTACCCTTTTCTGCTGACCTGTTAATTCTTTTCTCATGACCCAAAAGAGAACCCAACAATTCACTAATAGTATAAGATCTCAGATCTTTAGATTCCTCAATGGCAGTGACAACATAATAAAATTTGGGTGGAAGGCTTCTCAAGAGTTTTTCAACAATATTTTGGTTACTAACATCCTCTCCATAAATTCTCATTTGATTTATAATCATAGAAGCTCTTGAAAAAAAATCTTGCACATATTTATTTCCTTTCATAAATAAGGTCTCAAATTGTCTACGAAGAGTTTAGAGTTTCATAGCTTTTACCTTCTTATCGCCATGGAATTCTTGCTTAAGAGTAGTCCAAGCTTTGTTTGCTTTAGTGGCATTGGCAATCCGGGGAAAGATAGCTTTTGTGGCTGCTTGTTGCAAAACAAGTAGAGCCTTTGCATACGGAGCTCTTTCAGATCTGTCTTTTTTGCTGCCTTAGAACTCTCCACTTCTGCATAACCATTTTCAACTAGATCCCAAAGATCTTTTGAAATAAAAAATGTCCTCATCTTGATATTCCAAAACTCATAATTTTCCCCATTGAAAATTGGTACCAAAGACTGTGAGAGGTTAAGAGTGGCCATACCATTTGCAAACATGATGAACACTCTCAGAAAACTTCTGTCAAATACCTCACGTGCAAGATGAGTTTACCTCTTTGTGAAGCTTCACACTTGCAGGCTTCTATCTCCACAAGGGGTTCTACTGCAGCAAGCACCTTTGCTATAGGATGACGCGCAGATTTGGTCGAACTAGGCTCTGATACCATATAATGTTGGAATTTATGTAGGACAGTAAACACAAAGAAACCACACAGCAGAAGAACAAACAGGAGAATGTGAACTTTGTATTAATTAGAATGGAAAAAAACAGAGAGTGGTTTCTGAACACACCCTACAATCACTAACTTCGTCTCTATTTAGAGCAAATAAAAGATAACAAGGTGCCTGCTATGCGGCACAACTTTCACTAAGTTAAAGCATAATCCACTAATAAACAATCCCTGTAAAATAGGCATAACAAACTCCTAAAAACTAGACGAAATAGAGCCCACTTCCAACGGATAGCAAGACTTATTCAAAACAGGGATAAGAGCACCACTTGCATCACATTTCATCAGTTTGTGCAGTAGAACTGAAGTGAGGCACCGATGCCGACAGAGCGAGAAGATCTGAATCCGAGTCCCCCACAAGATCGAGTAACATAATATATTAGTCGTCCCTCTACAAGTGATCTAGTACCATTAGTGGACTCCCCAGGCGAATGGGCGAAATTAATAATCCTCCGATGCTAAATCTGAGTTTGAATGTTGAGATGGAAATCATATTAAATATCATTCATGAAAACACAACATGGACCACCCTGTTAGATGCTTGAGCCGAGTATGGGCGCACGATAGGCCGCTGTGGCGGTCCATGTTATGGGCTGGACTGGACCTTTTGGCCCAAGGCCCCATCACATACCACTGCTAAGGTGAGTCACAAGGGGACCTTTCAGCTACAAACTACCTCGTGCATGTTTTACCACCTCATTCCCCTTTCCATGAAGTTCAATCTGATATCAAGGAGTCTTACGTTCTAGAGTGTAGTCCATTAGGTTCTCACTTGTAATTGTCTGCAATATGATGGACCGCACATTTTTAATGGATACGCATTGTTAATGCTAGCTTTCATATATATATATATATATATATATATATATATATATATATTGAAGAAATTGATCGCGAGGGTTGATTATATCTACATCCCACAAGGAGAAGATAATCGTGAGGTGCCTTTAGAAATGGGAGATTGTGAGATCCCGCTATCTGCGTTCTCAGCTGGCTAAGAATAGGGAGCTCATTCTATGTGAGTCTACTCCAAAATCCTATAAAATAATCACAAAAGCGAGTGTGGGTCTCCCATTAGAGCTGAAAGAGTTGTGGGAATGGATTTATTCTTTATTTGGTTGGTTGGTTTATTAGGCGTGCCAGTCACCGGAGTGATAATTTATTATGCGCTCGATCTGACTCAGTCAGTCGATTGTGAAGTCCGAGTCGGGACCGCAAGTCCGTCATACCATAAAGGCTATGACGTTAATTACGTCCTTCCAAAGAAGGACAACCCTTGATTAATCGCCAAAGTAGAAGGATCCCAGGGGCAAAACCAATGTGATAGGTATGCTCATTCATTTGCAGGATAAAAGATGCATGCAGATGATCACGTGATGCAAGATATGATATATTAATACACGAAGTAAATCCGACAGCATATCCCCTTATCTTGGTCTATGCCAAGTGGGAATATAGAACATCCATCCACGGAGTGCCGAGATGGAAGCCAAAAGAAAGATGGGCGTAGCCCGAGATCCAAGAGGATCTAGATGCGACGGGACAATGCCCATTATTATGGTATTTATTGATATCCCCTTAAGAAACCATTGGAGGACATGCGGTGGCAGAAATCCAAGAGTCAGTAGGGTTAGAAGAAAACATCACGGTCAAATGATATAATGTGGGGGTAGAACCCCGTTAATTTAGCTCCCTTAGACTTGGATGAAGAACTATGATTCCTCGTGATGTGATGAGAGTGGGCCTGAAGGCAAATGAGGTTGAGACATCGAGTTTAGACTGAGTTTAGGGCTCATTAAGGTTGCCCGGAAGTTGAGTGTTTGAATAGTAGATGGTATTGAGGTGAACCGGCATGGAGGGGAGCCGGCGCGGTGGGATCCCGACGCGGTGGGCAGACGGCGCGAGGGGGTTCCCGGCGCGATAGGAGGCTCAAGGCAATCGGCACGGTAGGCAAAACAGCATGGCAATCGGCACGGAGGGAAACTGGCCTCGGCGCGCCCCCCACCCGGCGCGAGTTTGGCGCCGAAAAGTGTTGGCACCGGGAGGAGGCGGCGCCGGGAGGAGATGGCGCCGGGGAGATGGCGCCGGTGGCCATTTTGTTGGTTTTCTTCATATGTTATATAAGGGGTTCTATTGAGGAGGGCCTCTTGTGCTTAGTCAGGGCTTCATGGACTCTGGTAATGATGTTTAGGTAAGCTGAAAGGGGAGGAGAAATTCATCCACAGAAGGTCTAGGGAGACCATGTGACAATCAAAGGAAAATCTCATGATGATCATGTTCCCCTCGTACAGTGGGCAAAGGGTCATGAGATAGTCTGTCTCAGGCCTCTGTCACACAGCAGGGAGTTTATTTATCAGTTTAACGAAAACATCACACGATATGACAAAGCAATGATCGTGAATGAATTTCGGCAGCATCTCCCCTTATCTTGGATTATGCCAAAAGGGGAGTATGGGACATCCATCCACAGAGTGCCAAGATGGAAGCCAAAATAAAGATGGACGTAGCCCGAGATCCAAGAGGATCAAAATTCAGCGGGACAGTGTCCACTCGTCGTGGCAACTCATTAATATTCCCCTAAGGGACCAGCGGCGAACATGCAGTGGCAGAACTCCGTGGTCTGGTGGGGTGAAAGAAGGAAATCGGAAACCCGAAACCCGAATTAAAATAAATGTAGGGGTAAAACCCCGTTAGTATGGCTCCATTTTCCACAGAATCGGACATGAATGACCCAACGGAATTGACCCATATATATATATATATATATATATATATATATATATATATATATATATACACGCATGGCCAAATAAAAAGACTGATGGTTAATGATGATTAGTTGACCATTTAAAGATAAGTAAATGCATGCATTCACTGTTCACGTTTAAGCATGAGTGAACCAAGGGGGGCCTTTCACGTAAGGACTTTCATGCATGAGGAAAATAAAATATGCAAGTATGCATATGTAGTGGTTACTTAAGTTACACCATGCATTAATCATAACATGGGTACAGCCAACATGTGGAATTGTTTTATGCTACACCATGCATCAACGTGGGGTGTGGTTAGTGGGCTAATGAATATTATATGAACAGGTGCTATTATTGGAAGCCATGCATCGATGGGGTTTCATACGTTCAACTGGGTTTTCATGAAATCAATATACCACGTGGGCCATGGCCATTCCCCAAAACGTGCATGCAAATAGCGTACAGAGGAATAAAAATGGCAAGCAAATGACGTCCTCGGCGGCCAACATGAAATGCCCATGCTCGGCGCAAGAATTAAAAGGGTTATCGGCGTGGGAACCTCTCGGCACGGGTGGAAGGTGGACAGTCGGCACGGGAGGTAAACGGCGCGGAAATAAGATGGGGAGCCTTGGCGCAAGTGGTAATCGGCGCGGATCTTGGGCCGAGAGTTGCTGGCGCCGAGGTTGGTTAAAGAAAAAGGGTTTTATGGGTTTAGGATTTCATGCCTGGTTTAAGCTCCAGGAGAAAATAAATTTATCCACGGAAAATCCACGGAGAGACGTCTTATGGAATAATTATCCGATTGAATGAACTGGAGATCACGAGATAAACTGTCTCGGGCTCCTGTTACATATAATCGGTGAATTTAATAACACACAAATTAAAACTCGGCCGATCATAACGAGGCCAGGTAAGTTTAAACCACTTTACTATTGCATCTCTCCCGTAAGCGTCACGGACAAGCAGGATAATGATCTCTGCTGTTTCTGTGAGAAGATGGCAACCTTGAAGCTGACACTCGGAGTCGGAAAGAAAAAAAAAACATAAGAGAACTCGAGATAAAAAAAATAAGAAGGAACACAGACGCTAAACACACGGGAACTTCAAGAAGATGCAATCAAGATCAGTGGATGACTCCATTTTTTTCATTCATATGAAATCAGCAGAGCAACTCGTACATATGATTCGAGGCTCCAAAAGGCCTTGAGAATTACATCGTCGCTCGACCAGAAAAGAAAAAGAAAGGATAGCAACAGAGAATCCCAATAAAACGGGGGAGCGGGAAGAATGTAGCCCCGAAGGGCATTACACAGTGGGACACCCACCTTGACAGCAGAGGGAAACCCTCACTTCTCTCTTTTCTTCCTTGGACGATCCTCCCTCTTTCTCCCTCGATGAGTTGGTGGCTCTCTCCTTTCTTCTGTCTTTTTTTTATCCCCGTCCGCCGCTGGCTTTCTTCTCTTGTTGTTCCCCACGGCCCCCGGCTCTGTTGTTTCTTTGTCGAACCTTAGCCTTTATAGTGGGTCACAAAACCCCTGAAGCATCGGCGCGCTCCTCTTGTATGGTGCTCTCGGCGCGCCCCCTCTTCAGTATGGGCTTCGACGTCCTTTTAAGCTTTGATATGGTCTGGGCGCCTTTGTGGACTTAATGGGCCCTTGTAGCCTCTCCGCCTCTTCCTCTATCCCTAGAAAATAAGGAATATAAGATGATTTAGTAGGAAAAATATGTTGACATTATATATATATATATATATATATATATATGTATGTATATATTGTTATTATTTTATCATTTTTCATGTGTCAACAAATGCCCCCCACCCGTAGGTGGCGCGAATGAGGGACGAGCGAGCGGGGCCTATGGGTGAAGCTCGCTTGAAAGTGTGTCTGTTTGTTCATGCGAGCATGTAGGCATTCAACAGCAAGCATAAGCTAGATATATAGAATAGCTCCCCTATATCGGGGATAGGACAAGGACAACGCCTGTAACTCATAGACAGAGTGAGCTCACAAGGCACAACTAAGGGAGATGTGCATGCGCAGAGAGGACATCACATAGAATATGTGCACAGCGTAAGCCACGATCTACACCCGAGGCTACTTCTCCGTAGTGTGATAGTGAAAGTATGCGAGCAGCGAATCTCGACATAGGGATGCGCAGACGTTCAAATAACACTAGAGTATTGCTCTAGCGTCTACACACACAGCTGGGGTTCTCGATTTTCGGTAGCTTCGCACAACCCCCTTAGCTTATTTCCAGCTCGGACTTCACCGTTCGGCGCGAGTCTCCTCATGTGTCTCAATGAGGATTCCCGGCTACTAAGATTCATCCTTTATAGCATTTTTATTACGGACGTCACCGTTCGGCGCAAGTCTCCTCATGTATCTCAATGGGGATTCCCGGCTACTAGGATTCATCCTTTATAGTGATTTTGTTGCGGACTTCACCGTTCGGCGCGAGTCTCCTCATATGTCTCAATGGGGATTCCCGGCTACTAAGATTCGTCCTTTTATAGCAATTTTATTACGGACATCACCGTTCGACGCGAGTTTCCTCGTGTATCTCAATGGGGATTCCCGGCTACTAGGATTCATCCTTATAGTGATTTTATTGCGGACTCCACCGTTCGGCGCGAGTCTCCTCATATGTCTCAATGGGGATTCCCGGCTACTAGGATTCATCCCATCATTTTTTCCTCTTTTTTTGAATGGGGGGCAGACAACTATTTCTTCACGATTACCCCTTATGTGGGTGCAGAAGTTTGAGCACACATATAGTGTTAGGAAGAACCTTCTAGCATCCCTATGATAAGAGGCCGCTGAACACATTGTGGTGCAAAGTGTGGGAGTTTTGCTTTGGGTGTATCTCACGAGTTGCATTAGCGACATAGCTATGACTTTTCCACTAGACGCATGCACTCAGCCAATACTGACTTTTCATCCCTTAGTGTATGCTGTGGCGCACACATGCTTAGAATCAGGCAGCTTTATTTAGCAAGGAGATGTGGTCCTAGGAAATTGAAGGAGGTGTATTATCTTATAGTATAAGCAAGCATGCAAGGAGGGCCAACAAACACCCAAAATTTGAAAGCAATCAATTTTTCTCTCTTTTTCTTTCTTCTTCTTTTTTTATTTTATTTTATATGCATGCATATGTGTATATGTCACTACATATCCATTTATTTGTTCGAGCGCCTGATGCGAATACCTGCAGGTTAGTTATTCAAAAGCCAGTAGAATTGATAACAAAATAATGGAAAAGGGCTTTATGCAGCAAGTCCTGGCGGGACGAAGAGGGTTGGTACTGGCCAACGAGAGCCGTTTTATTCAGATGATGGACCTGGATTAAAGTGGAGTGGTAGGCCTCAACAGGGTGCCTTGGCCAAGGACGGGCAGCGGGTTTGACAGGGAGTCTAACCCGAATATAGAAGGTGGACTATAGAAGTCAACAGTTGGCAAGGGAAGCGGCTATGACAGCTGAAAGGTAACATGGCAGGCAGGCTATAAAAGCCAGGAGATAATGGGAGAATAGGATATGCAAACCTAGCGATAGCAGGGAAGCAGGCTTCAAGGGGAGCCCAAGTCATTGGGTTGTAGCAATCATCACGGTGGGACATGATGGTCATTGCTGAAGTAGGCTTAAGCCACAAGGGTAATGAGACAATGGGCTTGAGGAGATGCTGGCCGACCTTGCCGATGATGACAAGGGCCATGAGTAGGTTGGCCGATCTCGCCGATGGTGACAAGGGTCAGGAGTAGGTTGACCGATCTCGCCGAAGGTGATAAGGACCGGAAAGGGTAGACGGTCTTGCCGATGGTGACAAGGACCAAAAAGGGTAGACAGTCTTGCCGATGGTGACAAGGACCAGAAAGGGTAGCAACCGATCTTACCGATGGTGACAAGGGTCGAAAAGGTAGACGGTCTTACCGATGGTGACAAGGACCGGAAAGGGTAGCGACCGATCTTGCCGATGGTGACAAGTGTCGAAAAGGGTAGACGGTCTTGCCGATGGTGACAAGAACCGGAAAGGGTAGCGACCGATCTTGCCGATGGTGACAAGGGTCGAAAGGGTAGATGGTCTTGCCGATGGTGACAAGAATCGGAAAGGGTAGCGACCGATCTTGCCGATGGTAACAAGAACCGGAAAGGTAGACGGTCTTGCCGATGGTGACAAGGACCAAAAAGGGTAGCGACCGATCTTGCCGATGGTGACAAGGGTCGAAAAGGTAGACGGTCTTGCCGATGGTGACAAGGACCGAAAGGTGTAGCGACCGATCTTGCCGATGGTGACAGGGGTCGAAAGGGTAGACGGTCTTGCCGATGGTGACAAGGACCAGAAGGGGTAGCGACCGATCTTGCCGATGGTGACAAAGGTCGAAAGGGTAGCGACCGATCTTGCCGATGGTGATAAGGGTCGGAAGGGTAGACGATCTTGCCGATGGTGGCAAGGACCGCAAAGGGTAGACGGTCTTGTCGATGGTGACAAGGACCGAAAAGTGATGATAGCAGGCCGTGGGGGCCAGGGTAGCAGGTTAAAAGAGCCAGAGGTAGCAAGCTGTAAAGCCAGGATCAGCAGACTGTAGAAGCGAGGAATAGGAGGCTACGAGAGCCAGAGATAGCAGGCTATAAGAGCCAGGACAACAGGCTATAGAAGCTGGGAATAGCAGACTACGAGAGCCAGAGACAGCAGGCTATAAGAGCCAAGATAGCAGGCCGTAGAAGCCAGGAATATAAGAGCCAAAATAGCAGGCCGTAGAAGCCAGGAATAGTAGGCTACGAGAGCCAGAGGCAGCAGGCTATAAGAGCCAGGATAGCAGGCTGCAGAAGCCAGGAATAGCAGGCTATAAGAGCCAGAATAGCAGGCTATAGAAGCCAGGAATAGCAGGCTACGAGAGCCAGAGGCAGCAGGCTATAAGAGCCAGAATAGCAGGCTGTAGAAGCCAGGAATAGCAGGCTACGAGAGCCAGAGGCAACAAGCTATAAGAGCCAGAATAGCAGGCTGTAGAAGCCAGGAATAGCAGGCTATAAGAGCCAGAGACAGCAAGCTATAAGAGCCAGAATAGCAGGCTGTAGAAGCCAGGAATAGCAGGCTACGAGAGCCAGAGGCAGCAGGCTATAAGAGCCAGGATAGCAGGCTGTAGAAGCCAGGAATAGCAGGCTATAAGAGCCAGAGACAGTAAGCTATAAGAGCCAGAATAGCAGGCTGTAGAAGCCAGGAATAGCAGGCTACGAGAGCCAGAGGCAGCAGGCTATAAGAGCCAGGATAGCAGGCTGCAGAAGCCAGGAATAGCAGGCTATAAGAGCCAGAGACAGCAAGCTATAAGAGCCAGAATAGCAGGCTGTAGAAGTCAGGAATAGCAGGCTACGAGAGCCAGAGGCACTAGGCTAGCTATAAGAGCCAGAATAACAGGCTGTAGAAGCCAGGAATAGTAGGCTACGAGAGCCAGAGGCAGCAGGCTATGAGAGCCAGGATAGCAGGCTACAGAAGCCAGGAATAGTAGGCTATAAGAGCCAAAAAGTAGCAGAGATAGCCGGCTGCGAAAGCCAGAGAGCAGTAAGGAATCAGGCTTGTGAAAGCCGAAAGGTAGTTTAGCCGAATTATATGGTTGTGGGTCTTAGCCGAAGAGGCTAAGCCAAAATGTAAGATAGCTGAAACGTGGGATAACGAGCTTCAGCCGAAATGACTAAGGTAAAGGACGAGATAGCTGAGAGTCATGATAGCGGGCTTTGGCTAAGCTGAGAGATAAGATAGCTGAGGTGTGAGGTAGCAGCTTTGGCCGGATTGGCTAAGCCGAAAGATAGGATAGTGGTCACATGCTGTGGGGAAGCGGGCTTCCAAGCCGACATCCAGGAGGATGGAATGTGAGTTGAAATTGAGAAGAGGGACTGAATAGTCACAATCAAGGAAAGTGGGCTTCGACGACAGGTCTAGGCCGTTGCATTGCATTGATTATTGCAATGGGACGGGTGGATGAGCCCTGATAGCAAGCTTTGGCCTAAAATGGCTAAGCCGAGGGATGAAGTAGTTGGAAATTGTAATAACAGCTTCGGCCAGAATGGCTAAGCCGAAAGATAGAATGGTCAAAAGTTATGACAGCAGCTTTGGCCGGAATGGCTAAGCCGACAGATAGAGTAGTTGAAAATCATGATAGCAGCTTTGGCCGGAATGGCTAAGCCAAAAGATAGAATGGGCAAGAATCATGATAGCAGCTTTGGCCGGAATGGCTAAGCCGACAGATAGAGTAGTTGAGAATCATGATAGCAGCTTTGGCCAGAATGGCTAAGCCGAAAGATAGAATAGTCGAAAATTATGATAGCAGCTTTGGCCGGAATGGCTAAGCCGACAAATGGAGTAGTTGAAAATCATGATAGCAGCTCTGGCCGGAATGGCTAAGCCGAAATGATAGAATGGTCGAAAATTATGATAGCAGCTTTGGCCGGAATGGCTGAGCCCGGGGACTAGATAACCAGCAAATTGTGATAGCGGCTTTGACCAGAATGGCTAAACCGAAAGAGGAGATAGCTGAAAAATTGTGGTAGCGGCTTCGATCGGGATGGCTGAGCCGGAGGATGAGACAATTAACAAATTGTGATTGCGACTTTAGCCAGAATGGCTAAACCGAAAGAGGAGATAGTTGAAGAATTGTAATTGCGGCTTTGGCCGGGATGGCTGAGCCGGAGGATGGGATAACTGACAAATCATGATAGGGTGTTGGGCTCGCCAACAAGGATAGCTGGCTTTGACTGGATGTCAAAGGCCAGAAGATAGGATAGCAGATCCGGGTAGGATGTCGGACTTGGAAGCAATCTGGAATTGATGTTGCCTTG
Organism: Amorphophallus konjac; assembly: GCA_022559845.1. Lineage (NCBI taxonomy): Eukaryota > Viridiplantae > Streptophyta > Magnoliopsida > Alismatales > Araceae > Amorphophallus > Amorphophallus konjac. The sequence goes on from JAHNEJ010001334.1 coordinate 12,556, forward strand.
ACGGACTGTCAAAGACAACCCATGCATCTGACCCAGACGGGAGATCTATGTCAAAGGTAGAATCTTGATGCCAACCTGACAATATGTCAGAGCTGACAAACCTTACTCAGACGGTAGGTCTGGGACAAGGGTAGAATACAGACGTCGACCCGACGAGATATCGGGACCGACAAACCTTGCTCGGACGGCGTGTCTGGGACAAGGACAGAATACAGACGTCGACCCGACGAGATGTCGGAATCAACAAACCTTGCTCAGACGGGAGGCCTGAAACAAGGGTAGGATATAGACGTCGACCCGACGAGATGTCGGAATCAACAAACCTTGCTCAGACGGGAGGTCTGAAACAAGGGCAGGATATATAAATGGGCATTGACTCGACAGAATGCCGAAATCAAGCAACTCAGCGAAGACGTGGGGTCTAGGCCAAGGTTAAAACTTAACCGACTGGCGAGGGCTAAGAATGGTACCCTCCAAAAGCACTCCTGGTACAGACCAGCCCATAGTGCAGGCTGTGTTGTCCGGTGGGACTATTGATGGATTTGACTATGTTGTTATAGCGCCGGTGGGGCTAGGGATTAACATCTGAGAGCTCGGCCAAGGCGGGGTGCCTTGAGCACGAGGGAAAAGGTTTATGGGCCTAGCTCGGCGAGGCTTGATGGGCAGAGTCTCATAGCTCGACGAGGGCGGAGTGCCTCAGGCCAAGATAAGGGATAGCTCGATCATGGCGGAGTGTCACTAGACCAAGGTGGAGGTAGCTTGATCGGGGCGGAGTGCCACTATACCAGGGTGGAGGTAGCTCGATCCGGGCGGAGCGCCACTAGACCAAGATAAGGGGTAGCTTGATCAGGGTAGAGTGCCACTAGACCAAGGTGGAGATAGCTTGATCCGGGCAGAGTGTCACTAGACCAAGGTAAGGGGTAGCTTGATCAGGGCGGAGTGCCACTAGACCAAGGTTGAGATAGCTTGATCCGGGCAGAGTGTCACTAGACCAAGGTAAAGGTAGCTCGATCCGGGCGGAGTGCCACTAGACCAAGGGAAGGGGTAGCTCGATCCGGACGGAGTGCCACTAGACCAAGAAAAGGGGTAGCTTGATCAGGGCGGAGTGCCAATAGTCCAAGGAAAGGGGTAACTTGATCAGGGCGGAGTGCTGCTAGACCAAGATAAGGGTTGTTCGGCTAGGGCGGAGTGCCACTAGACCAAGGAAAGGTAGCTCGATCAGGGCGGAGTGCCACTAAACCAAGGTAATGGTAGCTCGGTCAGGACAGAGTGCCACTAGACCAAGGTGGATAGAGTTCAGCCAGGGCGGAGCGCCACTAGACTAAGGGTAGGTATAGAGCCCGGTCAGGGCGGAATGCCGCTGGACCAAGGGTAGGTAGAACTTAGCTAGGGCGAAGTGCCACTAGACTAAGGCAGATGGAACTTAGCTAGGACGGAGTGCCACTAGACTAAGGTAAATAGAACTTAGCTAGGACGGAGTGCCACTAGACTAAGACAGGTAAAACTTAGCTAGGGCAGAGTGCCACTAGACTAAGGCAAGGTAGAGCTTGGCCAGAGCGGAATGCCACTAGACCAAGGTATGTAGAACTTAGCTAGGGCGGAGTGCCACTAGACTAAGGGTATGTATAGCTCGGCCAGGGCGGAATGTCACTAGACCAAGGTATGTAGAACTTAGCTAGGGTGGAGTGCCACTAGACTAAGGGTATGTATAGCTCGGCCAGGGCGGAATGCCACTAGGCCAAGGTGGGTAAAACTTAGCTAGGGCAGAGTGCCACCAGGCTAAGGCAGGTAGAGCTCGGTCAGAGTGGAATGCCACCAGACCAAAGCAGGTAGAGCTCGGCCAGGGCGGAATGCCACCAGACCAAGGTAGGTAGAGCTCGGCCAGGGCGGAATGCCACTAGACCAAGGGAGGTAGAACTCGGCCAGGGCGGAATGCCACTAGACCAAGGTAGGTAAAACTTAGCTAGGGCGGAGTGCCACTAGACTAAGGCAGATAAAACTTAGCTAGGGCAGCGTGCCACTAGACTAAGGTAGGTGGGACTTAGCTAGGGCGGAGTGCCACTAGACTAAGACATGTAAAACTTAGCTAGGGCGGAGTGCCACTAGAGTAAGGCAGATAGAGCTTGGTTAGGGCGGAATGCCACTAGACCAAGGTGGGTAGAGCTCGGCCAGGGCGGAATGCCACTAGACCAAGGTAGGTAAAACTTAGCTAGGGCGGAGTGCCACTAGACTAAGGTAGATAAAACTTAGCTAGGGCAGCATGCCACTAGACTAAGGTAGGTAAAACTTAGCTCGGGCAGAGTGCCACTAGACTAAGGTAGGTAGAACTTAGCTAGGGCAGAGTGCCACTAGACTACGGTAGGTAGAGCTCGGTCAGAGCGGAATGCCACTAGACCAAGGTAGGTGGGACTTAGCTAGGGCGGAGCGCCACTAGACTAAGGTAGGTAGAGCTTGGTCAGGGCGGAATGCCACAGGCCAAGGGATAGGTTTTATGAGCCCAGTGGGACAAGCTTGGTATCCCTTAGCGTGTTTGTGTAGCTATTTACGGTGGAATGCCGAAGGATGGCAAGGATGTATTAGTTATGAATGTGGGTTCCACACTGGGGATAGAGGGCCAATCCTGGTGGGACTAATGGGAAGCATTTCGCAGGATAAGGAGGAATCCCGTTCTAACATTAAATGAAATGCAGCAGATGGGTCCTCTAAGCGAGGAGCTCGAAATCTTTAGCAGTCGAGCTTGTCGAACAGTTAGCATCTGCAGCGGGTTGTCCAGTTCACGGTGGGATGTTGGTGTGCCCTGAATAATCCCGTTCTCTCTTCTTTTAGCTTTGGATGCCCCCATGCTGGGGTGGATAGTCAGAGAGTTCATTCTCCTTTTAATGCCCCCAAGCTAGGGTGGATAGCTGAAGATGAGTTGTTCAAAGCACGTGTTTCCATTGGGTAGCTTGTTCGCTCCAGGAGCAGTTGTGTAGGCAGACAATAGCAGGGAAATCCGGCCGCTGGACTCCACCCTCTTCTCTTTTGTTGACAGCCCTCGAGCGGGGAATAAAGTCTTGCTGTGCCCAGCGGCACCTCAGAGCTTGATTGCGGCTAAGCATATTTTCATTCTTGCCCCCCCTTGCTTGGAGAGAGTTGAGCATCCATTATTGTGTGCTGGAGCATGTAGAGCAGCGGCTACGTTGTGCCGGGTCATTTCATTTGGACGGAGATTCTTCCTTGCATCTTTATCATTTTGCAGTTGACCTTGATATGAGTGGACTCCATTCTTGAGCTGATGGCTTGAATAAAGAGGGCAACACATCGAGCAGTAAAGCATCATCTTTTCTTTTATTCCTGGGTTTATTTATTCTCTTGTCCTCAGCAGTTGCCCCGAAGATGGTGCAACAATTGCATTTTGTTCGGCTTCTTACCACAGCGGAGGGAGCTCGTAGTGCCCTTCAGAGGATATGCTATTCTAGCTAATATTGAGAGGCCGTGCTGGCCGACATCTTAAAGATGGGCAATTGATGAGGGCAAGGTGGGTCCACCCTATATTCACCAATCTGTAATTCACCACTTTGGATCAGATCCTCCATGATATCTTTGAACATATAGCAGTCCTCGATGAGATGTCCCCTCTTCCGATGGTAGGGGCAGAACTGAGGGTCATCTTTTCTTTCGATGTCATTTGGTCTCTTGAGCTCCGGGAGGACGACCTTGTTGTACTCAAGGGCCCACTCGAATAGACGCTGGGTCTTGTCTTGCGGAAAGGAGTATGGTCTTTTCATTCTTGCCCTTAGTGAAGGGGGTTTTTATTCAGCAACCTTGGTAGAGGAGGAGCTAGTTGCCTCTTGTGCTTTCCTCCACTGACGCTCGAAGGTTACGAAGTCAGCTGCCTCTATTCCTTCTGGTGCCGGCTGTTCTTCAATTGGCTTGTGCTTTTGAAGTGGAGGTGTAAAAGTCGGGCAATATTTGGCCAGAAAGGCTTCAATTTCAATTGCCACATCTTCTAATTGGTCGAAGGATTTGACTTCGAGGCCAATTACCCTTTGCAGGATCTCTTTCCTCAGATTACGCTTGCATAGCTGGACAGCGTCCTTGTAGCTTGGCGGATGTTTGCATCTCGCACTGAGATTCTTCCAACGTTGAATGTAGTTTGAAGTAGACTTATCATCTCCCTGTTTGATCATATATAATTCTGCCTCTGTGACTTCTTCCTCAGCAAATTCTATCTCAGTTGCTTGTTCTATTACTGGCTTGTTTGTTATGGCTGTCGCCGCTAGATTCTGGCGCAAGCCAGCTGATTGTAGAGGCGGCATTACATGAGGCGTGGAAGCTACCCCCTGAAGTGCCTGGAGAGCTGAGGGGTACGCGCGGGCCGCGTGGTATAGCTGCCGCGGGAGGGTGTTCCCGTCATGGCCTTGTGTTGACTGGGGCATAGCTGGTTGCAGTGAGGCTTCAAATGATTTAGCGTCACCTTGTAGGGCTTCGGATGAGGATCCTGCCTGCCCGAGTGTGACTGGGAGTAAGCCCATCTCAGTCAATCTTTTTCTTAGTGTCTCCACTTCTTGTATTTTCTGATAGAGCTCCATCATCAGAGCGGAGTTAGCTTGGTAGGAGCTGGGAGTGCTGTTTTCAGTGCTGATTCCAGGTGGCACTGGCAGCATTTTATTGTCGGCATGGGACACATATGGTTCTGTGTGAGTGGATGTTCTTGCCCCCATGCTCTCATGTTGAGGAGGGGTATAATAGCATGCTTCTTCAGCAGGCGGTGGAGGATGCCCCCACCCTTCCTGAGGTTGACGGTGAGAGATAGGTGCTGCAACTTGACCTGCCCTTACCGGTGTGTAGCATATTTCTTCATCATCTTCTTCAGCAGCTCGGCTTGCACTAGGCAAGGCCGATAGGGTATTGCAGGAGAGGACAACGCCGCTCCCTCTATCTCTTGACTTATTCTTCTCTTGCCTTTTCGTAGTTGGCACCTGGTGTGTGATGCGAACTATGGCTGTCTCTTGAGACGACAGCTGGCATAGAGACATTGTATTGATTGCTCTTTCCATAGCAGGTAGCTCATGCGGGCGAGGAGGATCAACCTTATAGTTGCCCAGTTGTAGCTCCCCTCTTCTGATTAGCTTTTCAATAGCGTCTTTAAAGACGTAACAATCTTCAATATGGTGCCCAACCATCTGATGATATGGGCAGAAGCGAGGATGATCCTTCTTTCTAGCATCTTCCGGCCTCTTCGGCTCTGGTAGAGTAACCTTGTTGTTTGCGACAGCCCACTCGAAGAGGACTCGAGTCCTCCCTTGGGGAAAGAGTAGAGCTTTTTCATCTTGGCCCGCAAGGACGTGACTTCTTGCTGCTCAGCTGGCTTAGCAGGAGGCGGGTTGGCAATTCCTTCCTCCTTTTCTTTTTGTTGAGCAAACACTTTGAAATCAATTGTGTGAACTTCCTTGGGCGATGACCATTTGTCAATAGACTTGCCCTTTTGGCTTGTAGCAGTTGGAGTAGAGGGAGAGCTAGAGATGAAGGCTTCAATCTCCGTGACCACATTATTTAGCCGGTCGAAAGACCGTATTTCAATTCCGATCATCCCGCCGAGGATTTTCAGGCTTAGATTCTGCTTGCATATTTGTACTGTGTCTTCTGGATGTGGCGGCCGCTTGCATCTCATACTGAGGCTCCGCCATCTTTTGATGTACTCCAGGGCTGACTCATCATGTCTTTGCCTGGATGCATACAGCTCGGCCAGTGTGACCTCTCTTTCAGCAACATAGAACCGCTCCCGGAACTTCCATTGCATAGCTGCCCAGTCGCTTATAGAGCCGGCCGGTAGATTGGAATACCATTCAAAAGCCAGGCCTGTCAGTGAGGACCCGAAGAACTTTAGCAGGTAGGCTTCATCTGTTGCCAGATCGCCCATTACTGTCATATAGTAAGCAATATGCTCTTTAGGAGAGCCATGCCCGTTGAACTTTTCAAACTTGGGCGGCTTGTTGATGCCAGGCGGGAGCCTCTTTGCGGCATACTGTGGCGGATATGGCACCTTGTAAACATCAAAAGTGCTGATATCACTAACTGTCCTCTCGGCCAGCTTCATTTCAATTAGTTGTTCCACCATTGATCTATTTACCACGGTTGGGTCCACCGGCACCGAGTGGCAATGCGCAGATGCTTTATAGAGGGAGTGAGTAGAGCTTCGACATGCGGTGTCGACGGCTCCGTTGGTGGCAATTGTTGCACTGGTGGAAGAGCTAGTTGCACCAACGGTGACTGTAGGGAATGTGGCTGAAGAGTGGCCTTGCCATAGCCTGTTGCTTGAGAAGTAGCTTGGGGTGTAGCATCGACCGGGTTAGGAACTTCCCGGGATGATTCGGCATGCACGTCCTGTTGCCAGGGAAAGGGGCTTGTTCATTTCTTTCATTCAGTTGCCTCTTCAAGGCTTCAATCTCTTGCTGGTAATTTTGTAGCATCATTAAGATAGTTGGGTCTTGCGCTGCCATAGCAGAGGTACCCTTGATGCTTCGCCCGAAACATCTTCAAACGAGGCTGGCAGAGTAATCTCTTCTTCTTCCGAAGTCACCATGTCGGCAGTTGAAGTAGTGATAGTTTGCTTCTCTTTGGCTGCTTCGAGCATTTCTCTTGCAGCTTTGCCTCTTCTTGTCATTAGCCCGGGCCTTTCAGCTAACTTGGCCAACTCTTCTGGTTCTTCGGGTAGGGCCCCATATCTGCTAGCCACCCCTGCCATGTTACAAGTGAAGACTTGGATTCTTTTTCTTTGCCCCCAGACTGTCTTCTGGACTTGACTGGGAAGGTTGACTTTTCAAACATTGATATCCCTTTATTCTCTTCATGCTGTGGAGAAGCTTCAGAGTACTTGGCTTGCAAGCCATCTTCATATTCATTCATGAATGACACCATCCTTCTTCTTTCTTTGCCTTCTTCTTTTCTTTCGGCGCTAATGGCGCGGAGTAGCCTTTGACGACTTAGGAGAGAACTTTCTAAGCCATAGAAGTAATTCTGGACCACCTGGGCCATTCCTTCTTGATTGTGCCCTGGAGAGAGGGCAGGAATTAATAGTTGGTCTTGCATCGACGGCATGTAAGAGGGCCGCGATAGTCTAGCAGCTCCGTTCGATCTTGTCGAACGTTGGAGAACATTGGTCTGCCTGGCACAGACCCTATGAGCGGGCGGAGAGGCTACTGGTATGACCTCTTCTTCCTTTGGTGCAACTTTATTGCCCTCATTCCTGGGGTCCTTGATAGTTGATGTTGAATCTTGTGTGGTCGAAGCAGAACCCTGAGTCCTCTTGGGAACCCACACTTGCTTGAAACTTGGTAGCTTGGGGGTCAGCCTCCCGCAGACTTCTATGTTTAGATTGGCCTTCTGGCTTGCTAATGCCTGGAAGGTGTTGTGAATGGGAACTGCCAGGATGGTATGATCCGGCAAAGATTCAGCACGGCGGCCGTTCAGATAAACACGAACGCCACCAATTAGAACAGATTTCCCAGAAGCTGAAAGTTGGCCTCGGGAAACAGCAACAACTCTTCTTCTTTGATTCTTCTTCTTCTTCCGCCCGGACGCTTTGTCACTGACGGGGACAGCATGGTAGCCCACGTGGTGAACAAAGCATAAGATAGTACGGCGAGACGGAGTGATTCTCCGTGGACCGCTCGCCATTGCAGGAGCTACGGCCTTGGCCGCAACAGTCTTGTCAGCTTCCTCTTCCTCGGTCATCAGCAAGTTGATGAAGGCGACTCTGAGAGAATTAGGGAACCCCACCACTGGTGGCAGAGTTCCGAAAGTAGTGGGCACCGCCAGGTACCCGTGCTCCGCGTGGGTAGCGACCACTTGAGGGCCGAATGCAAGCGCAGTAAGTCCGCCAGCCATTGAGATCACTACAAATTAGAATGAGCAAACGATCAATATTTTGGGGAAGGCCTCCAGGCCTTCTACTTTGGCGAAGAGATGAAGGGAGACTTGGTCCCACCGGACGTGCCAGCTTGTGGGAATGGATTTATTCTTTATTTGGTTGGTTGGTTTATTAGGCGTGCCAGTCACCGGAGTGACAATTTATTGTGCGCTCGATCTGACTCAGTCAGTCGATTGTGAAGTCCGAGTCGGGACCGGAAGTCCGTCATACCATAAAGGCTATGACGTTAATTACGTCCTTCCAAAGAAGGACAACCCTTGATTAATCGCCAAAGTAGAAGGATCCCAGGGGCAAAACCAATGTGATAGGTATGCTCATTCATTTGCAGGATAGAAGATGCATGCAGATGATCACGTGATGCAAGATATGATATATTAATACACGGAGTAAATCCGACAGCATATCCCCTTATCTTGGTCTATGCCAAGTGGGAATATAGGACATCCATCCACGGAGTGCCGAGATGGAAGCCAAAAGAGAGATGGGCGTAGCCCGAGATCCAAGAGGATCTAGATGCGACGGGACAATGCCCATTACTATGGTATTTATTGATATCCCCTTAAGAAACCATTGGAGGACATGCGGTGGCAGAACTCCAAGAGTCAGTAGGGTTAGAAGAAAACATCACGGTCAAATGGTATAATGTGGGGGTAGAACCCCGTTAATTTAGCTCCCTTAGACTTGGATGAAGAACCATGATTCCCCGTGATGTGATGAGAGTGGGCCTGAAGGCAAATGAGGTTGAGACATCGAGTTTAGACTGAGTTTAGGGCTCATTAAGGTTGCCCGGAAGTTGAGTGTTTGAATAGTAGATGGTATTGAGGTGAACCGGCATGGAGGGGAGCCGGCGCGGTGGGATCCCGGCGCGGTGGGCAGACGGCGCGAGGGGGTTCCCGGCGCGATAGGAGGCTCAAGGCAATCGGCACGGTAGGCAAAACGGCATGGCAATCGGCACGGAGGGAAACTGGCCTCGGCGCGCCCCCCACCCGGTGCGAGTTTGGCGCCGAAAAGTGTTGGCGCCGGGAGGAGGCAGCGCCGGGAGGAGATGGCGCCGGGGAGATGGCGCCGGTGGCCATTTTGTTGGTTTTCTTTATATGTTATAAGGGGTTCTATTGAGGAGGGCCTCTTGTGCTTAGTCAGGGCTTCATGGGCTCTGGTAATGATGTTTAGGTAAGCTGAAAGGGGAGGAGAAATTCATCCACAGAAGGTCTAGGGAGACCATGTGACAATCAACGGAAAATCTCATGATGATCATGTTCCCCTTGTACAGTGGGCAAAGGGCCATGAGATAGTCTGTCTCAGGCCTCTGTCACACAGCAGGGAGTTTATTTATCAGTTTAACGAAAACATCACACGATATGACAAAGCAATGATCGTGAATGAATTTCGGCAGCATCTCCCCTTATTTTGGATTATGCCAAAAGGGGAGTATGGGACATCCATCCACGGAGTGCCGAGATGGAAGCCAAAATAAAGATGGGCATAGCCCGAGATCCAAGAGAATCAAAATTCAGCAGGACAGTGTCCACTCGTCGTGGCAACTCATTAATATTCCCCTAAGGGACCAGCGGCGAACATGCAGTGGCAGAACTCCGTGGTCTGGTGGGGTGAAAGAAGGAAATCGGAAACCCGAAACCCGAATTAAAATAAATGTAGGGGTAAAACCCCGTTAGTATGGCTCCACTTTCCACATAATCGGACATGAATGACCCAACGGAATTGACCCATATATATATATATATATATATATGCATGGCCAAATAAAAAGACCGATGGTTAATGATGATTAGTTGACCATTTAAAGATAAGTAAATGCATGCATTCACTGTTCACGTTTAAGCATGAGTGAACCAAGGGGGGCCTTTCACGTAAGGACTTTCATGCATGAGGAAAATAAAATATGCAAGTATGCATATGTAGTGGTTACTTATATTACACCATGCATTAATCATAACATGGGTACAGCCAACATGTGGAATTGTTTTATGCTACACCATGCATCAACGTGGGGTGTGGTTAGTGGGCTAATGAATATTATATGAACAGGTGCTATTATTGGAAGCCATGCATCGATGGGGTTTCATACGTTCAACTGGGTTTTCATGAAATCAATATACCACGTGGGCCATGGCCATGCCCCAAAACGTGCATGCAAATAGCATACAGAGGAATAAAAATGGCAAGCAAATGACGTCCTCGGCGGCCAACATGAAATGCCCATGCTCGGCGCAAGAATTAAAAGGGTTATCGGCATGGGAACCTCTCGGCACGGGTGGAAGGTGGACAGTCGGCACGGGAGGTAAACGGCGCGGAAATAAGATGGGGAGCCTCGGCGCAAGTGGTAATCGGCGCGGATCTTGCGCCGAGAGTTGCTGGCGCCGAGGTTGGTTAAAGAAAAAGGGTTTTATGGGTTTAGGATTTCATGCCGGGTTTAAGCTCCGGGAGAAAATAAATTTATCCACGGAAAATCCACGGAGAGACGTCTTATGGAACAATTATCCGATTGAATGAACTGGAGATCACGAGATAAACTGTCTCGGGCTCCTGTTACATATAATCGGTGAATTTAATAACACACAAATTAAAACTCGGCCGATCATAACGAGGCCAGGTAAGTTTAAACCACTTTACTATTGCATCTCTCCCGTAAGCGTCACAGACAAGCAGGATAATGATCTCTGCTGTTTCTGTGAGAAGATGGCAACCTTGAAGCTGACACTCGGAGTCGGAAAGAAAAAAAAAACATAAGAGAACTCGAGATAAAAAAAGAAGAAGGAACACAGACGCTAAACACACGGGAACTTCAAGAAGATGCAATCAAGATCAGTGGATGACTCCATTTTTTTCATTCATATGAAATCAGCAGAGCAACTCGTACATATGATTCGAGGCTCCAAAAGGCCTTGAGAATTACATCGTCGCTCGACCAGAAAAGAAAAAGAAAGGATAGCAACAGAGAATCCCAATAAAACAGGGGAGCGGGAAGAATGTAACCCCGAAGGGCATTACACAGTGGGACACCCACCTTGACAGCAGAGGGAAACCCTCACTTCTCTCTTTTCTTCCTTGGACGATCCCCCCTCTTTCTCCCTCGATGAGTTGGTGGCTCTCTCCTTTCTTCTGTCTTTTTTTTATCCCCGTCCGCCGCTGGCTTTCTTCTCTTGTTGTTCCCCACGGCCCCCGGCTCTGTTGTTTCTTCGTCGAACCTCAGCCTTTATAGTGGGTCACAAAACCCCTGAAGCATCGGCGCGCTCCTCTTGTCTGGTGCTCTCGGCGCGCCCCCTCTTCAGTATGGGCTTCGACGTCCTTTTAAGCTTTGATATGGTCTGGGCACCTTTGTGGGCTTAATGGGCCCTTGTAGCCTCTCCGCCTCTTCCTCTATCCCTAGAAAATAAGGAATATAAGATGATTTAGTAGGAAAAATATGTTGACATTATTTATATATATATATGTATATATTGTTTTTATTTTATCATTTTTCATGTGTCAACAAGAGTGTAATAAGTGTTCTGTAATTCGAATCGTAAGGAGGAATTGAGGGCTATGCTTACCGGGAAGGGGGTTGGGAATAGAGGATGGCCGAGACTTTCGACCACCCGCTTTCTCTCTATTTTGAGTTAAAACCTCTTAAAAGAAGGGCTCTAGGGCATGATGTCGTGTGTGCCGTGCAATATGAGTAAATGAGAATGTAATATTACAATGAAAATACGATAGAAAATAAGAGGAAGAGTGTGGAGATGGGGGACTGCCTGTCGAACAGTAGGAGGCGGCCAAGTGCTTGGCTGCCCAGAGGGGTGAACGAGCAAGTTATTGGTTGTTCTCTGTGTAGTCCGCTGGCTCCGACATTAGATGTTGGACTCCCTCCGGGTGCGGGTGGAAGAGAGGGAGAAAGGATGACTCTCATGTTTCTCCTACTTTGTAACCCCTCCAAACCCCAGAAGTTCCAACCTCAAGGGATCCACTGTCTAAAACTCTAACCCCAGACTGTAGGTTCTAAGGGTTTCTTTTATAGAAAGGCATGGAAATCATTCGAAAACTCGCTCCCGATCCTCGTAGAGGGGTCTAGGACCAACCCTGATGCTTCGAGGTGGGTGTTCGTGCTCTCAGCAGTTCCCCAGAGTGGGGGATGTCGCGAGCATCACCTTCAGAGTGGGTTGAGAACATGGTACATGACGTTGACGGACGGTTGCCGGAACGACGAGAAAGCGGCCAGGTATCTGGCCGCTTTGGCTGGGGCGGGTTTGGAACATGGAATTGGAAGGGAAAATACCCGGGCTGGGGGTGGGTTTTTAACCCCTGTTTAGGGAATAAAAATAGGTGTGTAGTGTGTAGCGTGATGCAGAGAAAAGAAATAAAGGAGAGAGATTGTGTAGTGTGATGAAGAGAAAATCAATGCAACGAAAGCAAGAGGGGATAATAGGAAGATGTGGACACCAAAAACAGTAAGAGAAAGACCCTAGAAGAAAAGAGAGCACTTGATACTTCCCTGGCTGATTGGGGTCGAAGAGAAGAGCGTGCAGTGTGGCATGGCTTCACCCCAGATCCAAGATTGCCCCTCCTCTCGAGCCCTTAGCCATGGGAATCTATTTATAGGAGATGGAGAAGCCCTAGGCCAGAGTTAAGAGATAAGCATAGAAAATCTGAGTCCAAAAGAGATAAATCCATGAAAAATCGTTGAATGAGGTTCCAAGAATGGATAGGAAGTGATCTGGACCGAAAACCTCAGAGAAGAAAAATAAAATTAGGACTCTAAGGCTATAAGCATCGGAAGAGACGTGTCCTGGGAGGTGTGGACACCGAAAATTGCACATCCAAAATGTCATGCTCAGCCCAGCATCAACAACGGCGCCGAGTAAAGAAACCCCCGGGGAAATCGAGCACGAAAGGCTCCACAGCCCGTGGGCCTCGAAGAAAATCTAATGGGCCACAACTCATGCTCACAATGGGCTCAAAATCGCCCATTTAGCCCTTCAGCGGCACGCCCAGTTGAGGCCTCAGCGGCACGCCCTGGCAGAACCCTCCAGCGGCACGCTCCCTTCAGCGGCACACCCTGCCGCGGCCCTCGCCGGCACACCCCTATGGGGGTTCACCGGCACACCCCCAAGGGGGTTCACCGGCACACCCCTATGGGGGTTCACCGGCACACCCCCAAGGGGGTTCACCTGCACACCCCCATGGGGGGGTCTTCACCGGCACACCCCCATGGGGGGGTCTTCAACGGCACACCCCCCCATGGGGGGGGGGGTCTTCACCAGCACACCCCCATGGGGGGGTCTTCACCGGCACACCCCCTTTGGGGTTCAACGGCACGCCCCCTGGGGGGTCTTCAGCGACACACCCTGTAGGGTCCCCAGCGGCACGCCCTTCAGGCCGTTCAACGGCACGCCCATCCGGGGCTCCAGCGGTACGCCCTTTTGGCACTACAGCGGCACGCTTGTTCAGCCCTTCAACGGCACAGTGGTGAAGCTCTTTCAACGGGCGACGTGAGGCCCATGCCCTACACATCCTTGGCGCGCAGTGGAGCCGTCTGAGGTGGCAGCCGATCGTTAGGCCACGTGGCCTAGTCCACTGACAGCCAGGACAGGCAGGTCAAACCTCATGATCACGGGCCACTTCCCGCTTCGACGCCCCTGCACGAAGACTCCCGCCGTCCGGGGTATAAAAACCCCTCCCCTTCGTTTCGAACAAAAAAAAAGAAGAAAGGAGAGGGGGGACACGCAGAGAGAGAACGGCGAGAGACGAACAGAAAGAGGAGAAGAAAGAAGAGAAGAAGAGGCCCTCCCGGCCTGTGCTCCGTCCGACGGCCACCGGGAAGAAACAAGAGTAAGAGAGAGAGAGCTTGTTGTATTGGGGGAAAGGGTTGGGGATAGTGGCCAATGTCTTAGGCCCGGATGTTTTCGTCTCTCTTGTATCCCATTCCTCCTGGGGGTTCTTTGTCCTTCTCCCTTTTGTCCATGGCCCCATCTGGGGGTTTGCTTTTGTAATATATATGTAGGGCCACGCCCTCTTGATTCTCATGAATGAAAACCACCCTCTCCGGGTTTCTCTTCGATCTTCGATGTTTTATGCTAGGCTTTGCGGGCTTTTCGACGGACAATCTGTTCCTCCCTCTGTCTCTTCATTCCTCCGGCGTCTTTAGGGTCCTCCACGTCGATGTAGGTTTCCCCCTTCTGTTAGCCTTGGCTCCGTGAGCTCCTCACTCCCTTCCATGGCCATCTACCGTGTTCCCGGGCTTGAGGAGAAGGGGAGGTACCCTTCTTTCTTCCCAACCGCTCAGTTACTAATAGGCCACTCCCGACCTTGAAATCCCCTGTCTTTCTTCCTCTTTTCCTGAACAGCCACCAAATTCCCCCCCAGTTGCTTGCAACCCTTTTAAGCCTCCCAGCGGTGCACCTTTCCGGCCCTTGGCCGGCACACCTTTCCAGCCTTCAGCGACACACCCAGATCAGCCTTCAGCGGCACACACCCAGATCTGCCTTCAGCGGCACGCCCTGTCCAGCCCTCAGCGACACACCCCTATTTGCCCCCAGCGGCACACTCCTTTCTGCCCTCAGCGGCACACCCACACTCTGTTACCCCTAGCCGGCACACCCCTTGGCCGGCACACTCCAATTGGCCCTTGGCCGGTACACTCACCTTATGGCCTTTAGCGGCACACCCTTCAGCCTCTCAGCAGCCCACTCCTTGGCCTCGCCTCTGAGCCCCTTCCTTCACGTTTTCCGAGGTTCTATAAAGGTGTTGCTCCCCGGGGGGCCCACCTCCAGTTGTCGGGTTCCGCCACTCCGTGTGGGCGCGCTCCCTTTATCTCCCTTACGCCCCGGGTTAAGGGGAGATGCTGCCGAATTTTTTTGTGAGATATTAATAAACAATTAAAAGAGGCAAAAGGAGGCAACAAACAAGCAGGATGACTGACGAAACCTTCCAACTCATCAAACCACTGCCGGCATCACAACGAAAACCGAACCGAACTAATCAACCATCCGACAGCCTGAACGTCCGACCCGCAAGAAAAGAGGCCGAACCGAACAAACAAAACAAGGGAGGAATTTTATATGAAACTACACAAGGGTTAAGACAAGAAGAAAAGAAAAGCCTTAAAATAAATAATCGAAAACTGATCGAACCTCCACCACCACGTTCCGATTGGCCCTTCAACAGTGCATTTTAATCAACCGGACCGCTCACCAAATCCCTTCCCCAGCGGCACGCCTCTTGAACCCTCAGCGGTACACCCCAATTCCTTTGGCCGGCACACCTTGATGCCCCCCAGCGGTACACCCTATCCCCCACCTTCAGCGGTACGCTCCCCTCAGCGGCACACCCTTGCTTTCATAACCTTCACCGGCACCCCTTTTTGTGCCCTCAGCGGTACACCCCTTTTTTTTTGTCCTTCGCCGGCACGCTCCCCTCTGGGCCTCTCAGCGGTACACTCTTACCTTCCCTTCGCCGACACACCACACCTATGCATATATACAACATGATAATGGCCTTAACAAATGGCAAATAAATTAAAAGAAAATGTGCTCATTAAAGGACTCCGAATGTGCAACATTAATCATAATAAAAGAGGCGGGAGGGGCAATAAGAAGATAAAAAAATATAATAAATAAATAATAATGATAATGATAACAATGAGTAAAAGAAGAAGAATCATCCGGGACAAACACCTAAGGAAATAATAAACCGTAGGCCAGAAATTGGAGTACATAACCAAGAGAATTCCAGATAAAAGATGCCGGGGCCCACACCGCAGCCCTATCTCCCCCCGGGACCCGGGGTAAAAGGAACAATAATGCCGCCCTCTCAGGCCGGGCTTGGATCTTGGGAGTCATCCCGACATGGTCCGGTCCCGACCTAGTCTCGGGCCGACATCTCAATCAGACCGGGTTTGTTCCTCATTCCGGACGCCCTCCGAGTCATCACAAAAATTGCCGGGTGCTCGGCAGACATTTGAATGGATTCATCCCGGTTTTCTCGTTGTGTTTCACCTCACGGACCCATGTCCGAACATGAAAAGGCCCACGAGTGGCCGACATGACCGACGGTTTGTGGTCTGAATACAGCCCTCAGTGTGATCCTTCCTTATCTCTCTTGCACAACTAGTATTATTCTTTTCGGCCGCGGGGCCCCTAATTTCGGCAATTAATCAAGGGTATTCCCTCGTATGGGGGATGTAAATGACGTCGTGACCTTCATGGCGCGACGGGATTCGGTCCTGACACGAACCACATAATCGTCTGACGAAGTCAGATCGAGCGCACCATGGGCTCTTCGGAGCCCGAATAAATTGTCACTCCGGTGACTGGCACGTCCACGCACTTAATAATCCAACAAACGAACAAAATAACAAAATCGATAAAAAGTGCGTCCACAAGTCTGGCACGCCCGGTGGGACCGATCCACCCTTCATCTCTTTGCCGAAATTAGGGGCCCCGCGGCCCCCTTCTTGTAATACTAATTATGCTACTTTCTTAAATGCAGAAAAAGAGAAAGGCATCATGGAGCCGACAATGGCTGTTCTCTGCAGCCCCGAGGTTGTGAAGAATCATGTGCGAGGCGGCTACCTGGCGGTGCCCCTCACTTTCGGGAGCTTCCCTCCCACCGTGGGCTTCCCCAACTTCTTGGGGGTGGCCTTCGTTGACATCCTCGACGCACGAGCGCCCGAGGAGCCTCAAACCGACGCTCCCGCTCCGAGAGCCGTCGAAGCTGCCGCCGGCCGAGCGGTGGCCGAAGGCAACAATAGCGTCCCCACAACGACGCTCAGCTGCAACGTGCACCACGTGCACCAGACCACCGGCCCGTTCCACCAAGGGTCGGCATCCCACCGAAGGAGGCTTCGGAGAGGCAACACCGGCGCCGGCTCAGGGCGTCGCCTGTCCAACTCCGAAAAGTCCATGACGGTTGGGGCCCTCCGAGTCCGCCTAGACGGCCAGAGGTCCCAGGTGACGCCAGACCGCGTCGTCCCGACCGTCCCAGTCCGCAACTCCTTTCAAGGGCTGGAGAAACTAAAAGGGAAGGTGACGCCCGCTGTTGTGGCCACCCCACCAAAGATTGCACCGGCTCGCAAGCTGGCCAAACTGAAGCAAGTCTGGGTACCCAGGGAGGCCCAGCCCACTGCACTCGCCCAGGCGGGGCCCAGCACTTTCCGCCCGAGGAGGTCCCGAAGAGATGACGGGGTCGAGGCAGTGACCCCCACTCTCCGACCGGCACCCGTCATCCCGGTGCCGCCTGAGAATGCTCATCGCCGTCGCCGAGGGCGCCGACACAATGCCGCCCGCCCGGCACTCAGGGCCTACGCTCCTCCTGCTGTCGTCATCGACGCGCAACCACAGGCCGCTCTCCCTGACCAAGAGTGGGAAGGGATCGAGCAGGCTATGAGAAACTACCTCCGAGGCCCTGGTAGCACTCCCGCTGGCCGCCAAAGACTACTGGGGGCAATGACCTCCGCCTTCCAGGAAGAAAGGGGGGAACCTGCACCTAGTATGGAGTCGAGGACCCGCCCGGAAGAGCCGCGCCAGTCCCCTGTACGGGAGGAGGCGCCGTCCCGACGGTCGGTCTTCGACAGGCTAACATTCCCAGGAGGACCGTCCCGAAGGGCGTCAAGAAGAAACAAGAATAAGAGATGGCAGACATTCACCTGCAATATGGCAGGGGTCCATGGTCGGTATGGGGCCCTACCCACCGACCCGGAAGAATTGGCCAGAATAGCCGCCAGGCCGGGACCCCTTACCAGAAGAAGGAGAGCGGCAGGCGGCGCGACACCCACGGGGCCCCTCACGGCCCTCACGGCCAATGTGGTCACCACCGGCGACACGAGTGGCGGACCCTCGACATCATCCGAGGACGCCCCGGCCGAAGAGACAGGGGGCACGCCCAGTCTTCCCACAGCTGATCCAGCAATGCTGCTCATGATGCAACGATTCCAGCAGGAAATCGAATCACTTAAAAAGTAGTTGAATGAGCGAAACACACCACCCCCAATGTCCTGGCAGACCGAGACCATACCCGAGGTACCCAGGGACAGGGGGCAGTCTTCCGAGGCAGCTCTTCCGGCAACCCTCGATCCCCCCGGGGGCACGCCCCCGCAGCAAGCACATTGCACAGCGGTGACCCCGCCACAGGCTCCGCTTTCACAAGGGTCCCCCATGGCCCCCCGAGCGACCGTGGTAGTCACCCCGAGCGCACAGCCCGCTCATTTCTACCCGAACCCGGTCGACCCGGCGGCAGTCAGCCGGTTGATGCTTGAGCAGATGATAGACATGAAGTTGGCCGAAAGGGGCGATGGGGATCAGACGCCTTTCGACGTCTACCGAGAACCCTACCCGGCTCAGTATGCTGCCAGGAAGTTGCCGGCTGGCGTCACCAAGCCGCCGAAATTTGAAAAGTTCAATGGGCAAGGATCTCCCAGAGAGCATATTGCCTATTACGTGAACGTCATGGGAGACCTGGCTGCTGATGAGGCCTACCTCCTGAAGTTCTTCAGTTCAACACTCACCGGGCTTGCCTTTGAATGGTACTCCGGCTTGTCGCCCGGGTCGGTGGCCGATTGGCCCGACATGCAGAAGAAGTTCAAGGAAAGATTCTACGTGGCCGAGAGAGAAGTTACTATGACTGAACTCTACGCCACAAGACAGAAGAATGATGAGTCGGCCCTCGACTACATCAAAAGATGGAGGAACCTTAGTATGAGGTGCAAACGCCCCCCGCATCAGGAGGACGCAGTTCAGATCTGCAAGCAAAACTTAAAGAAAGAAATCCTAGAAAGAATGATCGGCACTGAGGTCAAGACATTTGACCGTCTGAACAATGTGGTAGCGGAGATCGAGGCATTCTTGGCCCGATACTCCTCCACCCCAGCCATGTCAAGCCAGAGGGCCAGGCAGGCGGAGAAGAAGCCGGCTCCCCCGGAGGTGCATGCACTAGACTTCCAGGCTTTTGAAAAGCAGAAGGAGAAAGCCAAGAGAGCGGCTAACCCTCCGCCGCCCAGAACCACAGAACGGCGGGAAGGCCCCTCACTAAGAGAGAAGATGAGAAACAAGTTGTATTCCTTCTCCCGGGACAAGTCCAAGCTCCTGTTTGAGTGGGCAACCAGCTACAATAAGATCACATTGCCAGAGCCGAAAAGGCCTGGCGACTCAAAGAAGAAGGATGACCCGCGCTTCTGCATGTACCACCGGGTGCTCGGGCATACTATTGAAGATTGCTACGTCTTCAAGGATGTTATTGAGTCCTTAATCAGGGACGGGGAGCTGGACATGGGGGAGCATAAAGTAGACCCCCCGCAGCCACACGAGCTGCCCAGCATAGCCTCCTCCGTCAATATGATCTCACTATATCAGGAGCTGCCAGAAGAATGGGCGAACGCCTGTGCCCGTGCCACTTATGAAACCTTTATCATGGCCCCAGCTCAAGACCAAGAAGGGTGGCAGACTGCACCCAGAAAAACCAGAAAGGCGCGCGCCTCTCGACCTACCCCAGGAATTCACTCGAGGGTAGCAGCGCCCCTGCCTGCACCGCCCTCGGTAAACCCTGTTTGCCACGACACGGCCCCCCGGCTGGTCATGAGGCGGCCCACTCACAACAAGAAGAGCTCTGCCCCGCTGCGGATGTACAAGAAGACTAGCCCGGCGGTTGAAAAACTCCAGGCTATTATCGACGGGCTTGAAGATTATAAGCAGCCCAAAATCCAGCCCGTCGAGCTAAAACAATATGTCCCCTGGGAGCAGTTCGAGTCACTCGAGCTGGCTCCAGGAACAGAAGCTGATGCAGACAAAGAGCCTCCCCTGTCGGGTGAACCTATTCGAGAGCAGCCGTCCGCTGCAGCGGGCAAGAAGAAGAAAAAGAGAAGACCCAGGGGCAAGAAGAAGAAGGAGGTCGTCTTCGCCTGCAACACCCTCTCGGCGTTGTTCGATACCTCTCTCTCCCTGGAAGAGAAAGAAGAAGAGCCACCCCATGAGCCGGCGGAAGTGAGTCAAGCTGAAGCATCCACCTCCCAGCACGCCACCAGGTCAGGGAGGAAGTGGGGGCGCTCTCCTCAGGGCAGCCTCAACATCATGCTCAGGGGGGAACAACCATACCAGATTCCCGAGCCCGAGGTCCGAGGCACCGAGATCCCTCCTCCATCAGGCCTCTACCCCGGAGGCACCAAGAGTCAAGGCGCCCCGTCGTTCGCCGAGTTCCTGTCAGCTCGAGCAGGAAGGCGGGCGCACCCCCAGGGGCCCGCTGCAACCAGTAAAGCAAGCATTCCCCAAGCTCTGCCAGCTGCAACTCCTGCCCAGCCAGAGGAAGGATTCAGCGGCACCCCAAACCTCACCGAATTCATGCGAACAGCGGAGGAGGCCCAACAGGCCCCGCCTGCTCAACGGGCTACAACAGATCCCGCAAAGGAGGCGTCCCCTAATCCGGCGCTCCAATCCCAGGATGAGGGCAGGCGCAGCAAGCCCGAAGAGATGAAACTGCTCAAGGTGCGGGCGGCCGAGCGAATAGTCAGACACCTCAAGAAAATCCCGACCCGGTTCACGGTGTGGGAGATGCTGTCCTTGAATGAAGAAACACGGCAAGCCATCATCGCCGCACTCCAGACGCCAGCACACCTTGAAGCCTGTTTGGCAGAATTATCACCCGAAGTAGCAGTGGCTTTCACAGAAGATGACATGCTCCTACCGACTTGCAGCCATAACAGGCCCCTCTACATGAAAGGGCAGCTGAACGGCCAGCCTATCAACAGGGTCTTGATCGACCCAGGGGCAGCAGTGAATATACTCCCGTACCGGGTATACCAGAAGCACTACTTTGACGTACACCTGGTCGAAGTTAAAAATGTCAAGATTGCCGGCTTTAACCAGAAATGTGAGGTTCCCATGGGGGTCGCAGAGTTCGACTTGACCTTTGACGACTTCACCTCCAGAGTCCAGTTCCACGTCATCAACTCCAGCACGTCCTACAAGGCGTTGCTCGGCCGGCCTTGGCTACACCAAAATAGGGTGGTGCCCTCCACCTTGCATCAGTGTATCAAGTACCCCTGCGAGGGAAAGGAAGTCAGAATCTTCACCGACCTCCACCCGTTTGAGGTGTTTGAGTGTCACTTGTCAGATGCTAATCTGTACTTGGGAGAGGCGAAGCAAGCTCCTCAAGCTGCCCGAGACAAGGGAAAGAAGAAAATGGAATCGGGAGGCTGGTTTCCTCCGCCGCCCCCAGGCTATGTGGCTCCCCCACATGTACCATGTATTGCACAAGAGGAAGGGGTATTTAGGGCAGCCCCTCTCCCCATCTACCCCACACCGGGGGCACCCTGCCTCGAAGACCTGCTAGAAGATGTCAGGGTCCCGCCAGGGATCGTCAAGCCGATAGCGGAAATTGAATGCCAAGCGGCTGAGCAATTGAGAACCTTCAAGGTGCCTAACCCCGAGGGGCCGTCCACTATCTTCTATGTGGCCAGGGAGAAGCCGGTCAGGGAAGACGACGATTGCCGGTTCCCTGACGAGTTGCATGACCCGCACGTCCCCATTACGGGACTTCCCCACATGACTGACCGGGCAGCCAGAATGGTCAGGAAGCAGAAGATTCCTCCCTACCAGCCCTCCAGCCGGAGGGAAATATTTGAAAGAATGTGGAACCCACCAAACCTGGATCGACGGTTGCTGAAAATCACCAAGCACCCCGGTCTGGGCTTTTCACTAGAAGATTACTACGAGACTGATGTCATATCGGTCTCAACATGGCCCGGCGACGACCCCGCAGAAGCCACAGATTCGCGGGAAGCCTGTCAAGATGCATATCCTGCGCCCCCAATGCAGGAGGCACAAGACGAGGAGATCTTCCTTTGGAAACCTCCCCGCCGCCGTTGCACCGAGAAGACCCCCTCCTTCCCCGAAGTGTCGACCTCGAAAGGGCACACCGGTGAAACACCTTCGCCCCGGCCGGTCGGCGAAGCAAGGAGCAGCAGCATGGGCCATGCTCCGAATTCCCCTCGATACGACCCCGTCATGTACGCCTTGTACCACAGGCAGCAACGGGAGATCGAGATGCTGAAGAGGCGGCTAGCCGAGTTAACCTCGCTAGTCGCCGACCTGATCCAGGGCTCCCTCCCCCCATGGGGTGGCCGGATGCCTCGGCCCCGAGGCGCCAGTCCTAGCACCCCCGCTTTGTCAAGGCAGGAAATGAGAGACATGGCAAGCTCGCTGACCGAGCGGCCGACCAGGCAAGGGCTGACACTCCAAGAGAAGCTACAGAAGCCTTATTCCTTTCCGAGAGAGAAGACCCGGGGCATCTTCGACTGGGCATGCCACTACGGCAAAGTCTCCCTTCCACGGTCCAAGAGGCCGCAAGACACCCGAAGAAGCGGGGACCCGCTATTTTTCCCTTACCACTAGGTGCTGGGCCACGCCATTGAAGACTGCTATGTCTTCAAAGACATTGCCCAAGACCTCATTGACAGGGACGAGCTCAGGATGGGGGATTATGTGATAGCCCCGCCACGCCCGCATGTAGCGGACAGCCCCAGAGCGGGAGCCTACACCGTGTCCATCAACTACCAGGCCCCTGAAGATGCGGCTGCCCCGGCTCCCGTCCAAGCTATCTATGATGAATACACAGAAGAGCCTGAGATGGACCTACGCCCCTCTGAGCCAGCGGGCCTCGCACACCCGGCGGCCACGGCCCAGGAGGAGAGCGAGGTGAATGCAGCCTCCATGCCCAGTCATGACGAACAAGAAGAGGGAGATGGCATTCTCGAACTCAAGGACCATGAAGGCCAAGACTTCGTCGATTTGTCGCCAGCCCCGCCGAAAATTGAAAATGGCGGCCAGGCCACAGTCGACGAATTGGTTGAAATCAACCTTGGCACAGAAGACAATCCCAGGCCGACTTTTCTGAGTGCTCTCATGCCTCTACAGGAGAGAGAACAATACACAAAGTTGCTGCAAGAATTCCGGGATTGCTTTGCCTGGAACTATAAAGAAATGCCCGGACTTAGCCCCGAGGTGACTCAACACATCCTGTCCATTGATCCCAAAGTGGAACCAGTGAAGCAACCTCCCCGGCGCATGAGGCCGGAGCTAACCAGCCAGATCTGCAAAGAGGTCGACAAGCTCATAAACGTCGGCTTCGTGGCGGAGAATCAATACACCACATGGCTGGCCAATATTGTACTGGTGAAAAAGAAGAATGGACAGATCAGGATTTGCGTGGATTTCCGCGACCTGAATAAAGCCTGCCCAAAAGATGACTTCCCGGTGCCTATCACCGAAGTGATGATCGATGCAACTACTGGCCACGAGGCCTTGTCCTTTATGGATGGGTCGTCCGGCTATAACCAAATCTGGATAGCCGACCACGACCGGATTCACACCGCCTTTAGGTCACCTAAAGGGATATTTCACTACAAGAGGATGCCCTTCGACCTCAAGAATGCTGGTGCCACATATCAGCGGGCGATGACCAAGATCTTCGACGAGCTGCTATACAGCAAGGTCGAATGCTACATCGATGACCTGGTCGTCAAGACTAAAAAGAGGGATGAGCATCTGAATGACCTCAGGGTTGTCTTCCAAAGGCTCCGCCTATACGGGCTGAAAATGAATCCCATGAAGTGCGCCTTTGGCGTGTCCAGTGGAAAGTTCCTCGGCTTTATCGTCCGACACCGAGGGATCGAGATCGACCCCTTTAAGATAAAAGCTATCCAGGAGCTGCCCCCTCCGAAGAATCTGGGAGAGCTGAGATCCCTACAGGGGCGTCTAGCTTACATCCACAGGTTCATTTCCAACCTGTCGGGGCGCTGCCAGCCATTCCACAAACTAATGATGAAGAATGCACCTTTCAGCTGGGGTCATGAATGCCAGCACGCGTTTGACCAGTTAAAGGAGTATCTGGAGACCCCGCCTGTCCTGGGGGCACCTGTCAAAGGCAGACCGCTGATTCTATACATAGCGGCCACCGAATACTCACTGGGGGCAATGCTCGCCCAAAACAATGATGAGGGAAAAGAGCAGGCTCTCTACTACCTCAGTCGAAGATTGGTGGGTGCAGAAGCTAAGTACACCCCAATCGAAAAGATCTGCCTTGCCCTGGTCTTTGCAGTCAAGAAGATGAGGCACTATATGCTGTCCCATGAAGTCAGCTTGATATCCAGGGCCGACCCCATTAAGCACATCCTTTTTCAGCCCGTCCCAAAGGGGCGCCTTGGCAAGGGGGCCGTGCTACTCATGGAGTTCGATATCACCTACGTGCCGCAAAGGGCCGTTAAGGGACAAGCCGTCGCGGATTTCTTCACAGCACATCCCGTGCCCGAAGACTCCCCGTTGGCCACCGAGCTACCTGAAGATGAAACACTAGAGGTAGACCAAATACAACAAGCCATTTGGCAGCTTTACTTTGATGGAGCCTCAAGGACAGAAGCGACCCCGTCCGGGCGCACCAAGGTACGAGCCGGAGCAGGCATCGTCCTAAAGTCGCCGGACGGAGAGGTGATGCACACTTCCTGCTGCATCAGCAAACCCTGCACCAATAATGAAGCAGAGTATGAAGCCCTGATCATCGGCCTCCAAGTCGCCCTCCAAATGGAGATCAAAATGCTCCAGGTGTTCGGCGATTCGCTGTTGGTCGTCAAGCAAGTCCAGGGGCAGTTTGATGTCCGAAAACCTGAGCTGCTCCCGTATCACACTAAAGCAAAAGGGCTCATGGAGCGGTTCTACCTCCTCGAGATAGGCCATGTCGCCAGAGGGGAGAACGCACAAGCCGACGCATTGGCAAAATTGGCAAGCTCACTGGCGGTGCCCCCAGATGGATATCTCCATATCCAAGTAATAAACCAACGCCAGATGCCCAGCATGATAGAAGAAGAGCCGGAAGAGAAGGACCTACAGGTCGCTACAGCAGAAGCCGTCAGCCTGCCTGACTGGAGGGACCCCCTAATGCAGTGGTTCAGGCACCAGCAACTACCCGACCGAAGAGAAGAAAAAATCAAGCTGGTCAGAACCAAGGACTCATATGAGCTCCGAAGCGGAATATTATTCCGGATTGTGGCCGACGCCAAACGGAAGCTACTCCTCCGATGCTTGTCCATTGAAGAAGCTTGGAGGGTTATGAAGGAGGTTCATGCCGGCATAGCTGGCGCACACCAGGCGGGGCCGAAAATGAAAATTAAAATCAAGAAACTTGGCTATTATTGGCCTGCAATGTTCAACGACTATTGCGAGTATGCTAAGTCGTGTCAGAGATGTCAAGAGCATGCCACCATTCCCAGAAGACCTCCTGCACCACTACACCCAACGGTGCCCAGTTGGCCGTTCGCCCAATGGGGAACGGACGTCGTGGGCCCCTTTCCCGCATCTTCCATAGGCTGCAAATATATTCTGGCGGCGACCGACTACTTCTCCCGCTGGGCAGAGGCTGTTGCCTTACGGGAGGTCACCGGAGAAATCGTGGTCAGGTTTGTCCGCCGCAACATTATATTCCGGTTCGGCGTGCCCGACCGGATTGTGTCGGACAACGGCAGCCACTTCCGCAACCAGAAAGTTTACCGGCTAGCAGAAAAATACAAAATTGACTGGAGGACATCGACTCCTTACAATCCACAAGCCAATGGGCTGGCCGAAGCTTTCAATAAGACACTTTGCACTCTCCTGGCCAAGACTGTTAGCTCTAACAAAAGGGACTGGGAAGAAAGAATGTATGAAGCGCTTTGGGCGTACCGAACCGTATACAAGACCCCAACGGGCTGCTCGCCCTTCTCTCTTGTATATGGCTCGGAAGCAATCATCCCCGTCGAACTGGAGATACCGTCCCTCAGGGTCGCCATTCAGCGTGGGCTTGTCCCCGAAGGGCAGACCAACACCGAGCGAAGGCTCGATGAACTCTCCAGTCTGGAAGGAAAGCGGCTTCAAGCCCAACAGAATATCCAGGTCTATCAGGCCCGGATTGCACGCGCCTTTGACAAGCTCGTCAAGGAACGCGAATTCAAGAAGGGTGACCTTGTCATGGTCAAGAGAAGAGATCTCATGGCGGCCAACCCCAAAGGTAAGCTAAACGAGAACTGGCTCGGACCCTACGTAGTCCAGAAAGTCTACGAAGGCGGAGCCTATGTAATTGTCAACCACCGCGGGGAGGTTCAATTCCCGCCTCTTAATGGAAAGCACTTGAGGCTGTACCACGCCCCAGCGCCCCCATTCAGGTAATAATATTACTCTTCGTCCCATTTTGGGGCGGATTTGCGTGATTAATGTCCGAATGATTTGGCCACCAGCCGGGTTCCCGAAAAAGGGAAGAAAGGAATAGAAAGAGAAAGAAAGAAGAAGCAAAAAAAAAAGAGAAAGACAAAAAAAGAAGAAGCAAAAAAAATGGAAAGAGGAAGAGAGAAGAAGCAAAAAAAAAAAGAAGAAAAAAAATGGAAAGAGAAAGAAGGAAGAAGCAAAAAAAAGGAAGAGAAAAAAAAAGAAGAGAAAAAAAAAGAAAAAAAAGAAAAAAAAGAGAAAAAAGAAGAGAAGCCAGAAAGGGGGACGCCCCCCATTTCCAGTCACCGCCCCGCATCAGCGGGGGTACCAAAATTGATTTAAAAAGAAAGAAACAAACTCTTCTCTCCGTCCTTCCCGGGCGGTGAGTACCCCTTTGGCTCGGACCTCACGTCCGGGTCATTGACTAGACAAACTCTTCTCTCCGTCCTTCCCGGGCGGTGAGTACCCCTTTGGCTCGGACCTCACGTCCGGGTCATTGACTAGACAAACTCTTCTCTCCGTCCTTCCCGGGCGGTGAGTACCCCTTTGGCTCGGACCTCACGTCCGGGTCATTGACTAGACAAACTCTTCTCTCCGTCCTTCCCGGGCGGTGAGTACCCCTTTGGCTCGGACCTCACGTCCGGGTCATTGACTAGACAAACTCTTCTCTCCGTCCTTCCCGGGCGGAGAGTACCCCTTTGGCTCGGACCTCACGTCCGGGTCATTGACTAGACGAACTCTTCTCTCCATCCTTCCCGGGGGGCGAGTACCCCTTTGGATCAGACCTCCCGTCTAAGTCACTGACTAAACGGACCTTTCTATCCGCCACCTCTGAACGGCAAAAGGGGTCTCTGGCCAAGTACCCCTCACTCGAGACCAGCACGCGCTTCCAATATTGCGGCAAAACCAGGGAGTTGCCCGTTCGGTATGGTGGAGTGGTCCCCTCGTCCTCCCCCTGGGAAGGCGAGCACTCTCCTGTACCCTGACATGGGTCCCTGCCTGGTCCTTCCAAAGTGAATCCCCGCAAAGACTCATACCCTGCCAATGGGCCCCTACACGAAAAGGGGGGAAAGATACAAGAGCGAGGGAAGAGGAAGGAGAAAACAATATGCACGGAAGAGAAAGAGGGGTGGGAAAGCTCCCTCCGGGATAAATGCATACACCAGGAACGCGTGAAATCATAAATGCTTTGCTCTATTCAAAAGAGGATCAAACTACATGTGCTGCGGGGCATACCCCTGTGTTACATTCAAAAAAAAGAAAGAGAAATTAAGGGATGCAACGCTCAGTCGATGTCCCTGAAGATGTCCTCGAGGGGGAGGATCCCGACGCAAGGGAAGTTCGTCATATCGCGCAGTCGGCCCCTCAATCCCTCAAGACGGGCGAGCTCCGCTTCGACGGACGCCATTTCAACGTCGGCAACGGCAAGAGCTTCCCTCTCCTCTGCCACCGCCCCTTCTGCCTCGGCGAGGCCAAGTTTAGCCGCAGCGAGATAGCCCTCCAGCTTCTCGATCCGGTTCTTGAAGGAACGAACGCTGCCTTCGCCTTCCTCTAGGGCCTTTCCGTGGCGTTCTCTACTGTCGCGTCGGGCCTTTAGGGCCTGCAGATATTCGTCTGCCTGAGCATCAAGGGCGGCGCGTTCGTCAGGAGCCTGGGTCTCCAGGAACTCGCGACGCTTGACATATTTCAGTAATAGCAAGACCCGCCGTGACCATTCCCCCAGCGGACAGCCAAGCACTTGCAGCGCCCCCGTTAATTGCGTCACGATGGTATGCACCTCCCGATACGACAGAGAAGCATCGGCGAGAAGCATCGTCCGTAAAGTGATCAGCATCTGACGGACTGGCGCTTCTGAGGACGTGTGACTAACTGAGGGCACGACCGGAGGGGTGAATTCCACGGTGCTGTCCACCTCTACCCACAGGTCGGTATCTGCCGCCACTGAAGATGAAGGAAGGGCGAGGGTCAAGTCGCCCGGCCGGCGTAGCTCGACGAGAGACTCTTGGCCGACCATTGCCTGGGGAAAGGAAAAGACCATTGCCGAAGCCTCCGGTGCCCCCATCGTTTGGAGGTCACCTGCCCCCTCTGCCTCCGTCTGGCCCGACTCTGCCACTCCTCCAAGGGGCAGGGGTGCAGGGGCCGTTATCTCGGCTAGAGGAGGAGCTTCGAGTAAGGCCAAGCCCGAAGCCGCCACCCATGAACTCCTCGCTCGCGGCTGAGATCCCTCCAGATGCGCACGGAGCCCCGCAAATATCTGCTGCAAGAGCGGGTCCTCCATCTGAGCCGGGAGTTTCGGGAAGGGCGGAAGCGGAACCACCAGCTGGGGTAAACGTCCCGCTTCCACGAGCGCAGCCAGTCTCTCTCTCTCCAAGCCCAAGACTGGAGCCGGCCCCTTCACCGCTATCGGGCCAATGCTCGGTCTCCGCTTGGCCATTGCCTTCCGGATACGACGAGGCGCCTTCCCCGATATCGGCATCGCCTGACCATGGGAATGGGAATCAGCTATTCGCCATCTAAAATAAACCATGCAAAAGGGAGACCGTGGAGCCCGCATACTCACCTTGGCCGCTGGGATGATGCTACCTTCAGGCGCGATCTCCCCCTCCTCTAGAGGCTCGCCCGCCGCTCTGGTAGTACCGGAGGGCTCCGCGGGCATTTCCTCTCAAAGGGCGTCGAGTAAAAGAGCCAATTTGCCCATGACGGCATCGGCTCCCGTTGGGCGGTCGATCAGCGCAGCCGGGGCAGCCTCCTCTGTGATCTCAAGTTCGGCCGGTTCTCGAAAATCCTAAAGAAAAAGGGGGGGGATAAGGTCGTCAGTCAATCACAAAAAAAGGAAAGGGAGAGCCGGCCCAAACAAGCTCACACTCACAGCGGTCTTCCCCACGAGGCTCGGGGAGCCAGCAAGTAAGGGGGCCCCGAAGGTCGGCTCGGGCGGCTCCGATGCCCCGGACACGCCCTCGTCAGGAGCTACTTCGTCGGAAGAGTAGTTGTAATCTACCTCTTCCCCAGACGGAGACTCGACCGCCGTCGGCTCGGCCTGGACCGGCAGAGGAGCTTCCACCTCAGAGTCTCTGCGCAGCACGTCCTCCCTCGGGCTAGGCGAGGCTCGCGCTCCGATCTTCTTCCTCCTCACATATATCAACGTCGTCGGGAGGTCGGGATCAGGCCCCAATGACTCGGTGGCCACCGCAGCAACGCCTGTCATGCAAAAGAAGATAAGCCAGGGTGAATCTACTGGCCCCTAGGACAAAAAGGGGGGGGAGCTAACCGTGTAGTCGAAAATATTTACCCCCTTCAGTTCCTGCGACACGAGATGACCCGCGGGCTTCCTCAACAGGCAACGCCTTCTCGGGAGTCCCGACCGTACCCTCGCCCGTGAGATAGAAGCGCATCGTCGCCATGCGCGAAGCCGAGGCCAACTCGGGAGGCCGGTCGACCACAGACGACACGGGCGGCCGATGAATCTCACCAGCTTCGTGGCTCGGTTCGGTCCACGTGGCTTCGAATTCTTCGAAGGACAAGACGGGGGCCATCGGCAGGGCTGCCGTCGGAGCCGGGGATGCCTCGGTTCACCGCCGTTTTACCGTCTCTCGCCCGGCCACCTTGGCAGCAGCCAGTGCCTTCTTAACGGGCGACTGTGCCCGGGGCCTTCCCGTTGCCTGCGGCAAGGGAGCTGGAGCCGCCGCCGGGGTCGCCTCCGCCGGGACCGCAACTTCGCCCATGTCAGGCGTGGGCATGGGCTCTTCCATAGAAGCTGAAACAAAAGAAGTACCCAGGTGTCAGGGCTCCACTCCAAAATAAAAAGGAGGAGGGAGATTCAAAAGGCACACTAAAGAGCGGGGACGCGGACCGGCAGGTTGGCCTGGCTCGGGACGGGCAGCTTCGAATTCCTTGAAAGACGG
>JAHNEJ010003066.1:0-55757 GCA_022559845.1 Amorphophallus konjac
GCTGTAATGAACGATGCCCAAATGCATAGTGTATGGACTTAGCGTGAATGCGAGAAGACGATGTATAGACTTGACGTATGCAGCGATAATGATGTACATACTTGATCTTGTGAACACAGGCTGTACAGACTTTGAATGATGATGCACAAAGACGCTAAGTGAGATGCTAAGTGAGACGCTGAGTGAGACGCTATACAGACTTTGAATGATGCATGCATATGGAGAGACGATGCATGCAGAAGGAATGTACAGACTTGGTCTTGCGACCACGGGCTGTACAGACTTTGAGAGACGATGCATGCACAAGGAAAGACGATGCATGCACAAGGAATGTACGGACTTAAAGAAATGCATGCAGCGATGTACATACTTAGTGTGCAATATGCAAACGATGCAGAGCCATAGCTCATGAATGTATAGACTTTGCGACCAAGAGGCAAGGCTGACAGATGTATAGACTTGTGTGTGCGTTCCTGCAATGTATAGACTTTGAGTGATGCACAAACATATGCAATGTATAGACTTGTGTGTGTGGGCAGACAAGGCTGCACCGACTTCATGTCGTGTAGAGTGTAAACGATGTACAGACTTTATGCACGGACATGAAGCGCTATGTGAGACACAAGGCTAACTGAGAAACAATGTACAGACTTTATACAAAAACTTATGCACTGAGAATGCTTATGCAGCGCCCAAGGAATGTACAGACTTTACAATATAGCGTGAGACCTAATCATGCACTGACTAGATGCTCAGATCTGAGAGTAGACAGAGCATTACCTGATCTGACTGTGCACTGATCTTACCTGTCACTAGTTGACTTTTGACCTGATTGACTTCCTTGTCATGACATGTGAGTCATCTTTAAACCTGTTCTGACAGTTTCTCATAATACATCAGGATTGTATCATCAAGGATGTACATGTAAACATAATGAGACATAATAATTGTCATCATCAAAACCCCGAACCACAGGGGACACAACACATAGCTGTTGGGAGGTGGAACGTCATGGTATTGCGGTGGTTGTTGTGGCTACTGGTTGACGTGAAAAAATGGCTGGACACTTTGTGTAGTGGTTGGCTGAGGAGTGCGGGGAGGCTGTTGGAAGCGAGGTGGAGTGGGTTGGTTAGGGAATGGTAAACTAGCGGCTTGCACCTGTTCGTTCGTCGGGACTCCTTCAGTAATAGGCCCCTGAGGTTTTCTATTATGTTTGGGCTTTTGGACTTCGAACATGGCATGTATAGGAGAGTCCTTGAACTGGGTTTGAATAAACCTGGCCCGGCTATACAGTTGGTGCAAGTTGGCGATATCATTCATGGCCAAGATGTTGCGGAAGGTAGGAGTGGCGTTGGAGATGAGCAGCTTAACCTTCTCTTCCTCCAGAATGTGACCGGGCACACGGGCAGCCATCTGCCTCCACCTGTCAGCATAAGTGGCAAAGTCCTCGTCCAATTTCATCTTCTCGACAACGAGGTCGGTAAAGGAATACGTCGGGCCACCCCGATCTTGGAACCTTTGAATAAACTTCTCCTTGACTGTCCTGAAGCTTTCGGATCTTCTAGTGGCAAAGCATAGAACCACTCTAACACTACCCCATCCAACGAGTGGCGGAATAGATATGCCATAAGGCGGTCATCATATTGGTATTCCACCAACTCGTACATAATGTCCCTCACATGAATGTATGGATTGCCATTCCCATCATACTTACGGTACGTGGGGAGCTCGAATTGGGGAGGGAACCGAAAGTTATGAAAGCTCAGAACCGGAACATCAGCTAGGCATGGTGGGCCGACCCGCTTTTGGAGAAAGTCAAGTTGTTGTTGCATGGCAGCCCACTTATCAAGGAGTTCTTGCTCTCGGGATGGAGAAGGTGGAACAAAAGGAGCGGGCCCGGAGCAAGGGGCCGAAGGATAGGCAGGTGGAGGAGGAAGCCCATAAGAGGGATATTGGGTTGAAGGATGACCCAAGTTGGAATAAACGAGATGGGCTGCCGCTGGCTGCGGACAAGAGAAATTAGTAGGGCCCATGAGGGCTAGAGGCGTTGAAGAAATGGGCTTATAAAGGTCTGCCCGAGGAGAGGGGGGAAGGGCAACCTTCCCTTTATCAAGAGGCAAGTGGGCCGAACCAGCAGACTGGCCCACTTCAAGATTAGAGAATCGGAGAACCTTGGGCTGAACGAGAGTGAGATCTATCATGGGAGGCGCAGTCACTGGCCTATTAGCCAGAGGCTGGGGGACGGATGTGGAAGACATGCCTTGGGGCATAGTGGGTGAGGGGATACCGGACCCATGCAAGGTCCGATAGAGAGCCTGGAGCTGGGCTGGATCCAACTGGGCCATCATGCGTAGAACCTGGTCTGCGGGATTCTCAATGGGTGGATTGGATGAGGAGGGGCGACCGTCCTCAGTGACAGCAAGAGGTGGAGGTGGGGCGGACCCTTCTCCAGTAGGCAAGATAACGACCCTAGCAGGGTCCTCAAGGAGTCCCTGAGGAAGAGAATCCTCATGGGAATGGGTAAGATCGAAGGATGACATGGCAGAATTGAATGGGGGGTTATTATAGGAAATGATAAAAGAGGAATTCTTAGGGGATGACCCTACAACCTTGAAGCAACTCCACATGCAACAACGCACCTAAGAGAGAACAACAACAAACAACCAAAATGCAATGACTGAGATGGATCAAACCAACCAACCAAAGGACATAAACAAGCACAACCAAGTTGAAATGATGCTCAAAATCTTTTATTTGTTTCTCCTTTTAAGAACTTTAATAATTTTTATGAAGCAAATGTGCTCTCCAACAAAGTGGGGTTCCTAATAGGGAATGGATTGTGGGTACTTGGTTGACTCTATGTTTGGACCCTCACACGAATGTAACCTAGACACAGGGTGGACAAGGTACAATCGGCTCGGCGTCCGTGTGGGAATCCACGGCTCACGGAGACTTACGAGGTCTAGAATCCATTTGAAACCCCATTTGAAGCCTTGGACTTAGACGTTGCATGCCCTTTGAATCCATTTGAAACCATTTGAAACCCCCAATCCAAAGAGTAAATGTTGTCCCCTTCCATTATTGGTTGGGGTGGGCTTTGGGCCATGGCACCCCGAAGTCCAAGTTGGGCCTTGGGTGCACCCAACCCACTAGCCAAAAAGAAAAACATAACTCTAGTAGAATAATAATGTCTAGATGGCCCTCAAGTGGCCTGCAAAATTTGACACAACTGAAATAAAAGGGAAAATATAATCTAGCTATCTTTGAGCCATAACGAAGCCTATGTGGGGCTGCGGGTCTATCGTCGGTGGCTCGTCTGTGAGGCCTCATGTCAGTATAGGCCTCTAGTGTCCTCACCAATCCTCCCCGGGTGGGAGGAACTCGACCCCATCGAGTGAGGATCAAGGTCACTATGATATCGCTCCAGCAGGTCAAGGTCGATCTGCTCCAACTGTGCCCGCGTGATCCACGTGTTGTCAGACATGGAGCGTCCCCTCCATCGCACTAAATAGCGCCGGTAGGCGCCACTCCTTGTGGTGGTCACATGCTGATTCAGTATGTGCTCTATCTGCTCGTGTTGCCTTTGTAGTGGGGCTAGAGGTTGACACTCTGGGAGAAGAAGACCCAAATGGCTCACTAGGTATCACCGCTCCGGTAGGCTACCAAATCTGACATATTGAATGTGGAGCTAATCCCATTCTCATCTAGTAGGTCCAAAACGTAAGCATTGGACCCAACATGTTTCAGCACTCTAAAGGGACTAGCACCACGGGCCTATAGCTTCTTCACGGCTCTCGAAAGAAACCGTTAAGGTCTAACCCTGATCATGACATAGTCGACCACATGGAACTCACACGCTCGTCGATGCGCATATGCTAACTCCTTATAGTGCTCATTGCTGATCTCCATGCGACGACGAATGTCATCATGCAGACTCCTAATATGTTGTGCAGACCCATACATATGTGAATGCAGTGGTGGTCCAGGACACCCATATGTGGAACAAGCATACACACGACGCAACCCAACGTTGGCAGAATTGGGGAATCCTAGGCATCCAAATATGATCCTATCATGCACTGGCTTCCTATCAGGTTTGAGGGACTTGGGAAGACCACGAGAGCCAAAGTCACCTACTTCATCACCCCTATATGATGGTAATGCATGTAACTCTTTCCGATGAATGGGCTTGCTAACCAAGCTCCTAAGTGTGGGTCTGTGTAGAGAAGGATGTTGACTGGCCCGTGTGGAAGGGGTGTGATAGTGGACTTTCTTGACAAAGTGGAGCGGAGATTGTGGGTCAAGAGGCTCACCATGGAGGGGATCAAAAGGATCAAAGAATGTGTGACTTCTCGTGATAGGTTCCTTCACTACACTTGCCCATGTTCGAAATTCTTCAATGTGCAGATGGTCACCTTCAATCATTACGGTAGATGGGACAGTGGGCTCATTTGGAAGACAAGATTCCTCCCTCGGGACAATAATATCATAAACTGGGATGGAGTTATGCTCATCAGGCGTGGGGAGAAACAAAAGAACTTCAGTGGTGACATGGCCCATGGTGCACACAGAGGTAATGGAACCCAATGAAGGGTGCGTGAAGCTATGACTACTAGGTCGGTTGAACCCTAGGGCCAACATACACGTCAACTTCAACTGCCAATCTAATCCCCTAATAAGGTCTT
Source organism: Amorphophallus konjac (assembly GCA_022559845.1). NCBI lineage: Eukaryota > Viridiplantae > Streptophyta > Magnoliopsida > Alismatales > Araceae > Amorphophallus > Amorphophallus konjac. Next base: position 4,686 of record JAHNEJ010003066.1, read on the forward strand.
CCAAGGTCTCAATAAAGTCGAAAGACTGGAATGTGGTGTGGAATGAATTGACGGGCACTATTTGTAGTGCGGGGTCCATGGATGGGTAGCAAGGGATTGGAACATCAGGAATTAAGCCCTTCCTTAACCAGCTAGCTAGTGGCTCTTCAATGAATAGCTCACCCTCGGGAAGCAAGTATGGCTCCAAATGAAGATCGAAGGGTGAAGGTTGTTGCAAGGCATCTCCCTCAGATGGGGAACGGGCATCCTCTATGATGGGGAAGGGACCTTGGGTCTCCGTAGATGGAACCTGGTCGAGTATGCTAGCCACGACCTCCTTAGGTTCGGGCATGACTTTGTCCTATCTCGGAGGTGGGCTACGGAGAATCGGTGGCCCAATACTAGAGCACATCTTGTCTATCCCATCCGTAAAGATTTGCAGGATTTTGGAAAAGCTAGGATTTGTAAGGACAAGGGCTTCATGGTAGATTCGCCCATAATCATCAGGCCTAGTCTTGGACCAAGACTCATCTACATGCGAGGACTTTCACTCTGACTATGGCCTCCTCGGTTGGAGGTGACAAGGTGGGGTAGGTAGATCCTCCTAAGCTCGTCCTTCATTTCGTACCATGTCTCGATGGGCCATTGCCTCCTAATGTCCCTCAGGCGTTCAACGATTCTCCACTTATCCTCAGCTTCGTGCAAAAGCTTCTCCTTGGCAAAATAGACTTTCATGGCATCGGACATGGGGTAACACTCAAAATATTTATCCATGGTGACTTCCCAATTTAGGTAGTCGCTCGGGTCTTTGGACCCTTCAAAGGTAACTGCTTCGGGCCTAATGAATAAGAGGGGGTGGTTTCCAAGCCCATGGGTGTCTCTTTCCTTCGTTCTATGCAAACGGTCATATCGCCTGGGTGACTTAGTATCCATGGGAAGTTGGGGGGGGACTACGGGATGGACATGCGATGGAGCTAAATGTGGGAGGAGATGGAATGCGGATGCCTAATGCATGACTACCATAGACCTTTAGCTTTGATACCAAACTTGATGCGGGATGACACGAGGTGACGAGGAAGGGGTCCCTAAGATCTAAACCCAAGAACCCGACGATGTCCTAACATGCATGAGACGTGATCAGCATGCGAGCATAAGGAGTCACCCAAAGGCACGACTCTGGCGTGAACTCCTAGGACAACTACGCCTCACATTGAAACTACGTGGCACTCGGTCATCCCTTCTGAAGGAAATGTGAGGATCCGGTGGTTGAGGAACCACCGTCGACTAGGGAGGTCGATCACACACTCACAGCCAGGGTAGACTATGGGAAGGGGGTGTCACTCACTCTCACAGCGGCGTTGGAATATCGTTGGCTAGGATCCTATCACTCATGGCAGCGACAGTAGAAAAAATACTAGAGAAAGCAAATGCCAAGAAGAAGTGGAACGCGTACCTCCATGCTATGTGCGTGGGGGAGACACCCCGACCGACCCATCGAGTCCTGGTACACAACAAAGATTTGATAATCGTGCAAGCCACGACTGTTGCCCACTCCTCACAGTGAGATAAAAGGCTACAACACGAGGGATCCAAGACTCTAAGGGCGAGGTTGACGGGCAGCAATGGCGTCGGGTGCGTGGGCTCCGATCTATCTATCCGCAAGGTGGGGTTGGCCACATTCTATCGGAGGTTCATTCGGGGGTTTAGCACCTTTACGGCCACTGATTATCTTAAAAAGGGAACCTTTGTTTGGTCCAAGGTTGCATCTAAAGCTTCCCCTCCTCTTGTGTGTGTGCCTATGACGGGTGATGAGTATCATATTTCATGTTATAATTTGCATCACATTCATCATTTTTGAGCATTTAATGAGCATAGTTGTGCATTAATATGGCCAAATCTCATTCTCACTATCAATGTGAGGCTTCATGCATTTTAACCTTCATTTTGAATCAAAATGGCAATGTGTGAAATATTTAAGAAATTGCACAATTATCACAATTCATTTTGAAATGAAGTACCTTGATTATTTTGAATTTTATACTTTTTCAGGACTTTGCAACCAGGAGTCTGGACGTCATTTTTAAAGAAAAGAATATGCGATCGGTGGACCAGGCGCCAATTAATAAGCGACTGACTGAAGAGGCGCCAATTCAAGAATGTGTGACGTAGTGCACGTACGTCAATTTTGGATTTAATGCAAAGAATAAAAAGGCTGAAAATGAAAAAAAGAATGAGCGCCTATTCGCTCAGACGCCAATTCTTGATACGAAGAATAAAGGAAATATCAAATAGAAGAAATGAAGAATGGGCGACCTTTCTGTCAGACGCAAAAAAGAATGTGCGCCCAATCCGCCCGTCGCCAATTCAGTTCGAACCAGAAGCGGAAGCAGATAGAATCAAACGAATTTATCTTGCTATGTTTGGAGTTATCTCCCCTTATTTAATGAAGGAGGACTCTATCTATGGAAAGATACCTACTTTGAACAAGATTTGATGTTGGAAGGTCGGATTCAAGTCAATCTCCAAGGATTTTTAGGATTGGACTCCCTGCACACTATAAAACTCGCCCTAGACCGACCGAACCGAAGAGCCCAGCCTTTTTCATTACCTTCTGTTCTTCCTTTCAATTTACCGTTTTCATCAAACTTCTTCATTTTTCAAAGATCTTTAATTTCTTATTCTTCACCTTTAGCTAATTCTCTCCAGTTTTTAAGATATTTCTAGTTTTTTAAAGCTCTACCTTTTACATTTTTCGAAGCTCTATGCATCTCTCTGTTCTTATCCCGATTTCTTCCTCTTAAGCTGCTCTTTTCATCTTAGTTTCTTCAGCAAACTTCTTCGGTTTTCAAATCTCTCTAATTTCTTATTCTTCCTCTTCCCCTAATGTTCTCTCGTTTTAAAGATATTTTAAGTTTTTCAAGATTCTATCTTTTACATTTTTTTCTGTTTATCTCTCTGTTCTTCCCCCGATTTCACCCTCTTCTTCACTTTTTCTTCCTCTACACTCTTCATCAAACGTCTTCATCTCTTCCTGATCTTCAACTTTCTCTTATGTCTCTTCTTCTTATTCTTCTCCATTTTCAAGCTATTTCAATTCTCTTCTTGCACTATTTTTATTCCGATTTTAATCTTCTTCTTCTACCTATCACTCCCTCCTCTACTTTCTTCTAAACATCCCTTTGGCGGAGATTCTTCTTCGGTGCTCTAAAGGCGGCGCACCTCTTCAAGGCGAGGCGATCCAATCAAAGGCTCAGCATGGCGTGGGCGGCGCTATTCTTCACTATCTTGGCTCTATTTCTTCCTTTGTTCTTTTACTTCAAGTTGTAATTTTTATTTTCCATGGAGTTGTAATCTTTCTTCTTAGCAATAAAAATCAAATCTTTGCAATTGAGTTTTTCTATTCCTTTCTCCACTCCCTCCAAAATTCTGTTCTCAACCTTCTCATATTCTTTAAATAGTTTATTTTCATGCAATCTTATTTTCCTTTTCATAAAACTCACTCAAAATTCAAATTTCTCAAATATAAGGATTTTTTAACTTGCTTAAAAGAAATATTCCTCTCTATGGGATCGACCCGTTCTTACCATTCTACTTGGATTTTACATCTTTTTAGAGAGTGAGTGCGGTTATTTTTGAAATTATGACAAGACTTTTAACGATGAGTGTAGTGCACATCAATTTTTGGCACCGTTATCGGGGAGGAAATAATTTTTGATTGTTGAAAATTCTTGTGTTTGATTTGTATAGTTGTATATTAATTTTTCTATTTTTATTTTACAGGAAAAAGAAAAAAATCAGAAAATTAGAAAATTAAAGAAAAAGAAAAATTCGGACCTAAAATTCACAAAAAAAAATCAAATTTTGCAGAAAATAGGAACCGTAGTTGAAAGTCTATATCTGTCACAACAGGAAGCAGAAATCAGAAAATCTGAAAATCCTAGAAATTCAAGTGTCGCTACAGGTCAGTAAGCGTAGGAATAGGTTCTATTTTGAAAAATTCTGAAAAAAAATCTGAAAAATTCTTGAAAAATCTAAAAAAATCAGAAAATCAAAAAACTCAGAAATCATGATTTTAGACCTTATTGTTCAGTAAGTTGCATGTTGTTTAGTGTTTTTAGTTGTTATTGGTCTTTTATCCATCCTTCTTTTAAAAAAAAAAATAGGAAAAAAAATTCTCTGAAAAAAAATTTAGAAAACTGAAAAAAATTCATTGTCATGTCATCATACTTTCATGCTAGTTGCATCTTTCACATACATAGTGGCATCTAGTTGATTATTTCTTCACATTCTTGCATCATTTAAAAAAGGAAAAAATAATCATCCTCTTCTTTCTCCCTTCTTAAGGGCAATTAGGCACACCCCTCTTGGAATTGGAAGGACCCTCCATTGAGCACTCTGTCTCCTTGGATTTGAATCTCCTTTTTCAGGACCTCTATAGGTCCCCGCACCCGTGGATTCCGTCACGGACGTCGGGCAGGTTGTACCAAGAAGCACCCCGGAGTTAGCTTGCCCTTAGAAGTTTCAAAAAAAAAGAGTTATGCGATTTACTTGTACTTTGGACAAATCGGTGACTAGGCTAGAGGTTGAGTGGCAAACGCCTATGCGAGATTGTGGTTTATTAATTATGATCCAACGAAAGTAGGGGGAGCTGTGGAAGACATTTTATTATTTAATTTATTTATTTATTTGATCACGTTTTACTGGTGGACATGTTTTATGTTTGTTTTATCTTAGTTATTTATTTATCTATTAGTTTATTAGGCGTGTCAGTCACCGGAGTGACAATTTATTATGCGCTCGATCTGACTTGGTCAGTCGATTGTGAAGTCTGAGTCGGGACCGGAAGTCCGTCATACCATAAAGGCTACGTTAATTATGCCCTTCCAAAGAAGGACAACCCTTGATTAATCGCCAAAGTAAGAGGGGCCCCGGGGGCAAAATGAGATAATACTAATGTGCTGATTTATTTGTAGGATATGGGGTACATGTACATGCTCATGCAATTTAACAATTTCATTATGGTTCATCTGCCTGCTTCCCGGTACGGCGGTGGAGAACTTAGGTTCGAGAATCACTCCCACGCATAACGATAGCTTCCGATCGGACATATCCCGATTTTCGACCATGTGTTATTTGATATACCGAGAGCACAAGGGGAGATGACTTTGGATTTGTTTGATCATGTTAAGAACGCGGCATGAGATAGACGTGTTTGTTCATCATGGAACCATGCAAGCATAAACGGAGTAGCAAGATTTATTAGAATATCACGGCATTATATGCCCATCTATCAATCTCATCTATATGAATCATAGAATGAATCCGGCATCATATCCCCTTGATCTTGGTTCATACCGAGTGGAAATAGGATACCATACACGTAGAGGCGAGATGGAACCCATAATGATCGGGGAATGTTAGTGCCCGGATAATGCGAAGCAGGACTAAGCTAAGACGGATTAATCCGAATGATATTTACCCATGAGAGAGTTTATTGTTTCTATTCCCTGAAGGGAGTCATTAGAGACCCTGCAGAGGTAGGGCCCTTCGGATCCTAAAGGGTTTGAAGCTGATGTAGCCTACCGAAGATCAGAGTTCATTTCGGTAACATCTCCCCTTCTTTTGGGCTATGCCAAAAGGGGAGTATAGACATTCACCCACGGAGTGCCGGGATGAAAGCCAAAAGAAGATGGCCATATAGCCTGGAATCCGAAGAGATAAATTAATGTCCACCATCGTAGCATTCGGTTAATATGCCCTCAAGGAAACCGCCGGAGAACATGCAGTGGCAGAACTCCACAGGTCAATAGGGTTAAAAGGGACATCATTTGTGAGCCAACCCAATGTAGGGGTGCAACCCCATTAATCTGACTCCCGCAGCTTTGAGTGAAGCCCCTGGTCTCTTCTTCTTATAGCAGGGTGGAAGTTTATAAGGGGTTTGGTGAGAATCGGCGTGGGTTAGTTTCGGCATAAGGCTCTCGGCCCGTGTGGTCTCGGCACGAAGCTACCGGCGCGCGAGATGTCTTTTGGCACGTTAGGCTCTCGGCGCATTTCAGCTCTCGGTGCATTTTCAGCTCTCGGCGCGAGAGTATACACGCCGAGAGAAAACATGTGTGCCAAGAGATTTCTGCGCCGAGGGGATTTCCTGATGGGTTAAGGCTTATTCCAGGAGATTTTCAAAGGGTTTGTTCTTGAGGTTTTCAGGGGGGTTTGAGGCTTGATCGAGGAGATCTTCAAGAGTTTGTTCTTGGAGGTTTGCAGGGATTTGAGATGTTACAAATGGGTGTCACATGGGATGCCAGAAATTGGCTTAAGAGGGATAATCTCAGGGGATACGATCGAATTTCACTCAGACATGCCACTGGGAGCCAATTATTTATTGAATCACCTGCACTGTGATTCTAATATGTCCCTTACTACTTCATAGATGAAGGACCACGAGATAGACTGTCTCGGGCCTCATCATGATCGTAAGGTTAAAAAAAAAGACAGAAGAACTGTTAATCAGGGAGGGGGGCTTGCACTGAACCACAGCCTATATCTCTAGAGGGGTGAGAGATTTCATCATATAGACTTCAATCACGTCCTTTGTAAATTTCACAGATGAGAGGCCACGACATAGACTGTCTCGGGCTCTCACTGTAATCGTGAAGTTTCAGAGAAGCAAATGGAGAAACCGAACGATGACTCTTATTGATCCCGAGGTCGTTTACAGAGAACCCACACATTCACACTCCAGACAGGGGAAAGGTGAAGGGAACATCATAACTAGAGAGAACAATCATTCGATTTCATTCATTCGACCACCATTCATACACTTTCACTTTGAAACTCAAAAAAAGGTTATGAACTCTAAAAAGAGGAGTTACAGCGTTGTAAAACAACTAATGAGAATCATCATCTGAGAAGAAGCATGAAAACGGGGATAGGGAGATATAGCCCCGTTGGGGCACTGATGGGTGACAACACATACACACCCAACTTGGACGAAGCAGCAGAGATAACCTTGATATCTCGTCCCTCAGCAACTTTCCATTTTACAGGCTCTCTTCTCCCTGGCTCTCTTTTTTTCTTTGATCTCTTCTGTCACAGATGTGTTCTTTTTTTCTTTTCTTCGATCTTCTTGTATATCTCTCACCCACCCTCCTGTTCGAAGACATGGGTTTATATAAAGGGGAAGGGGCATCTTTAGTAGGCACATAGCCCTCCCGGCGCGGCCATCCCGGCGCACCCTTCACCTGCATCTCGGCGCGCCCTGGTCTCGGCATTGTTCGCCTCTCGACGCGGTTTCTATGTGCATATAGGCTTTGATCAGTAGGGCCCCTTTGTTGGTCTGCATGGGCTCCTCAGAATAACTAACTTGTTCTCCTGCAGCTCATTCAATATCTTGCATCCGCAGATAGGTGATAAGCTATGTGAATCCCATTTATGAGCATCAAAATATTCTGAAGATCCTTTTCAGTAGGCAGATGATTGCCCAGAGCTTGACATAGTCTTAATCTGCCTGACTATCTGAATAATAGCAGTGCTGGATAGCAGCTTGGCCAGTAATGGCTTCAGCCAGACAGAGTGTCAGGTGTAATGGATCTTCTTCTATTCTGAATCTCATAGCTTCCAAGGATGACACAGGAGCCGCACCCTTGATTGATCTTCAAAGCCCTTAGCTTGCTTCGGCCTCTTCTTTCATTCTTGTACATTTTTCAGGTGTCAACAAATGCCCCCCACCAGCAGGTGGCGTTAGCAAAGAATAAGCGACACGGGGCCTGCAGGTGTATCCTTCAATATTTGTGCATATCTTCTTACTTGATCTATCTATCCAGCTCGAAATCCTTTTTCTATCTGCACCATTTCAGCATTTCATAGGTGTCTTTTGGGCTAGTTCTGGACTGCTGAGTCTTGAATGGCCAGTATTCCAGTTTCATTGGTTGCATTCTCGTCCCGACGTGAAAAAACCGGTGCGGGCGACATCGGCATGAGCATCTCGGCATAGGGGCGACTATTGACAACGAAGTCACCTTTGAAGTGGCTCCCACAGCTCCCCTAGGCTTCACTTCATCAGAGGATTTTATCTGGCAGGATTTAGAGATGTTGCACCGGGTAGTGGAATCTCAGCCGGCATTGACTTATTTGCAACTGAAGGAGGTGGCTGAACGCCTAATAGTTGGCTTGCAAGCGCTGGGCTACCCCGTAGAGATATTGATGTGGCACAGCCCAAGGATGACTAAATATGCAATGAACAACCTAGGACCTAGATCCACAAGCATACAAGCTCTCCAATGATTCTCACAATAGCGTCTTACTCACACGGCACACGCGATCACCCGGCGGGGCCGGGGGATGATGGCAAGGGTCCGAGGGGGGGACCCAATGAATCTAATGGACTTAGTGGGCTTAGGCTGACCCCAAAGAGTCTAGGATTCCCAACTTAGTGGGCGGCTGGTCCGCAGGGCGGGGTTTGGGGGTGGCACTCTCTCCCGGTCCGCGGTGGGCACTAACAAATGAACATACAAGTACGGGCCCTCTTCTCACCGTCCGACGAGCATTCAAAGCAATACTAAACTTGCAGAAGTAAGGCTATCAAGGTTAGTACCAGAGGCTCACCTGATCGGTGTGAAGACACCGATCCCGCTCGGAGACGAGGGCGCGCCGGGAGGCGAGGGTATATACCCGATCGCCGCGGCGATGTAGCTTGACCTGAAAGTGTAAAGAGTACAACACTACGCCTCTCGCAGGAGGGATGATCTTGGGGTGGGGATTAAGTTAATTACAACCAAAACTACCTCCACGCAGGGAGGGGCCTTCAGCCGGCCAAGCGGGGTGGGGAATTATGCAAAGAGGATCGACTTTCCGAGCTCCGCCGGTTCTGCCTTTCTTCTGTATTTCTGGACAGGGGTCGAAGTTGATGCTGCCAAAAATTCCACCGAGCTCAGAACCTGATGAGACTTGCGCCAAAAGTTTTCTAACGGACCAAGGATGATCTCTGAATTTCTACTGAGCCTGGTACAGTCGTTGCTGGCCGAGGCAGAGTCTGGAACCGGACTGAATGGTTCTGCCTTTGTCTGGTGCAGAACAATGTGGCTGGTTGCAGAGGGTGCCACGATCACTACCAAGCTCTGATTGAGGCGAGACCTGAACCTTTGGAACCGTGGTTGAGTCTTCTTTCTGTCGGCACTGACGGCGAGGTCGGAAGATGTCGGAGAAGACCGGGACGATCAGATGAGTAGAGGGGTGTCGGTTCTGGCTCCTGTAAACTGACCTGACACACTTGGAGTGGAAAATTTGTAACTTGAGATGCGATGTCCAAATGCAGCTCTGCTTCTTGAGGACGAAAGAGGACTTGAGAGGGAAGAACTTTGCTGAAGAACACTTGATCTGAATCCCGAAAGGTTCATCGTGGTCGGGCTTCCAATCTCGCTCTGGTTCTCTGCCTGGGGTCTTCTGCGCAGTCGAGGGAGATCAGCTCCTGCGGACAGCTCCGACCTCGGAAGCCGGCAAGACCACCACCGTTGGAAAGATAACTCACAGAAGATTCCAGCAATGTAGGCCTTGCCACCTGGATCTTTGAGGGATGGTCGTAGCTGCTCTGCAAGTGACTGTAACTCTGCTGCCTGAAACAGGGACAGAATGAGGAGAAGAAGAAGATGTGGAGAAGGGGATGGCCAAGAGAGTGAATGGGGGAGAGTGTATCTAATGGCTCTAGGAGGGAGATTTGTGATGTTTAGGGGTTGTGGAGGTTAGGGAGAAGAAGGTGGGGAGGGCGAAATGGGCTGGAGAGGGGGGCTGGAGCTGCAAGTGGTGGTGGTGGGAGGGAGAGTGAACACAAGAGAGAAGGTGAGTGTGAGTAGAGGTGGGGGCGAACTTGGCCTTGGGGGGGGAGAGAGGGGGTTCGACCTAGGGAGGAGAGGGTGAGGGGAGATGGGAGGGAGATTCAAATGGGCCTAGGAAAGAGATCCTTCAGCCTTGGGGAGGTGGGGAGGTGCTTAGGGAAGTGGAGGGTGGTAGGTGGTGGTTGGGAAGTAGGGCTTAGATTGGTGGAGGGGCCTTGGGACTAGGAGGGGAGTTAATGGAGGGTTGTGGGAAGTTGTGGAGTATTAAAGGAGGTAGGTGGGAGTTGGATTTGAATGAGAGGGGGGGGAGGAGAGAGGGGAGGTTCGCCCCTTTCCTTGTGGGAGAGAGAAGGAGAGCTAGAGAGAGAGAGAGAAGTGGAGTAATGAGAGACTTGAAAGGGATTTCTTCAATATTCATCAAAAGTTGTTACAATGAGAGGGAGGGGAGGCCTATTTATAGGCTCCATACTTTCATATGACCATAATGACCCTGACAAGCTAACTAATGACCAAAGCAGTCCAAGGGAGGGGTGCCCCTGGGCCTAGCCCACTAGTTGGACCCAATAGCTTAACAAACCAATATAATGACACATGACTTTGGTAGATAACCTACTAACCTAGGTACATGACTCAAATAATAGAAAAATTACATGGTTTAAGACTCAAATAAAATATAAAAATTACATGACTAGACTCACAAACACATGACGAACATAATGGCATAAGTCGACGACGATTCAAGCCTCAAAAAAGTGGAGGGGCAAGGGATGCCCCCATCATACCCCCGGGGTGGGGAGAACTCGACCCCGTCGAGTATGGGTCCGCCTGGTGATAGTACTAGCTCTAGAATGTCGAGGTCAAGTCGCAACAGGTCCTCTCGACTCGGCCATGTATCCTCAATCGGGCGACGGTTCTTCCACCTAACCAGGTAGCGCTGATACACCCTGTGCCTAGTAATGATACTCTGCTCATTCAGTATTGCCTCTACCTGCTCTCGTCGGTCTCTCAAGCTATGAAGTGGAGTCCCACCGGGAGTGTCTCTCTCAAGGGGGGGTAAAGGCTCGAGCTCCTCACTGGGTTCCACCGCGGGGCCCTTGTAGGGTACCAGGTCCGCCATATTGAAAGTAGGGTGTACCCCAAAACCCTCAGGTAGGTCTAGCTCATAAGCATTACTGCCAAGTCATCTCAGAACTCGAAAGGGTCCCGAACCCCGTGCCCTCAACTTGGAGGCAGGTCCCGAAAGGAGCCGCTCCGTCCTCACCATCACCGAGTCTCCCACTTGGAACTCGCAGTGGCACCGATGAGCATCTGCCCGCCTTTTGTAAGCCTCATTGCTCTTTCCTATATGCTTGCGAGAATGCGTATGCCATGCACTATGATGCGATGTTGGTGTGAAAAGTATGGTGTGCAAAGGTGGACCTGGGCAGCCAAATGTAGACCGATCACACTTTGATGCCATGAAGACTGTGACAGACTTAGGAGGGCCGGGACATCCATAGATGAACCTTTTATGCATGGGTGTGACAAATGTAGGGGGACCCGGACATCCATGTATGCTCCTCTCATGCTTAATACTCATGATGAATGAAGGTGGGCCAATACATCCAAATACGGTCCACTTATGCTTCCTACTTGACATGTGGGTGATGTGAATGAATGTATCCGACTTATGAATCATGCCAAGTGGTGTGGTAAGCCTAGACACATGCATGTTTATCCCAAAGGTGACTTCCATGTGCATATATGTGGGATGACCTTTGAACTTCCATGTGAATGGGTCGAAGGGATCTAAGAAGGTGGGCATTATGGAGAGGAGCTCTTCCTTGTCTCCTAGGCATATGTTGTTTATGGTGATGGTTCCCTTTGTGGGGCCTGAGTCTTGGAAGAGTTGGTCTTGGTCAAACATGGTTGGTTGGGGTAGAGAAAGGTGGGTTGTGGGTAAGGTGGGCGGGTCACATGGGTAACTAGGCTCCCATTGGAAGGGATCAAAGGGGTCATGGATTGGGCTTCCTAGAGGAAGGAACTCCATGCCCACAAGGTCCATACAAGGTGGGTCATCCTCTTCTAATGAAGTAATTTGGTCGAAGCTCTTGGGAGGTAGATCGACCATGAGGGAAGAGCTTGGCTTTCTACCCGAGATAAGAAGCTCCAATTTGAGGAGATGGTCGGGCTCATCGGGTGTGGGGAGGAATAATAGAAGGTCACTAGTGTAGCAACCAATGGTGCACATTGAGGTGATAGACCCAACACATAGGTGTAGGAGGTCAAGGCTCCTAGGTTGTTCGGTCATGGGGGTCAACATGCTAGTCAACTCTAATTGCCATGCTAAGCCCTTGAGAAGGTCCCCTAGTGTCTCCACTTGATAAGATGATTGGATGGTGGTGCAATAGGAGTTGAAGGGCACTATGGGGAGGTGTCGCTCCAAGGAAGGGTAGGCCATGATCGGGTGAGCTGGGCTCTCTTTTAACCATCTAGCCAAGGACCCACTTATGATGAGTTCACTCCCTACTAGAAGAGAGGGCATAGAGTGAAGATCGTGATGCAAGGCTTTGTCCTCATCTTGGGCATGTGTTTCTTTCAAGGTGGGAGTTGGATCCGGGGTGTTCACCACTATGGGGCTGGGTGTCAGGATTATGGGTTCTTCTTCCAAGGAGGTGGGTAGGTACTTTGTGGGTGGGGTGATGATGATTGGCGCATGGTGCATCCGGGGTGGTGAACGAGGTCGGATTTGGGTTGGGGTTGGAAGTGGAAGTAGTGGTGGCCTAGGTTGGGGTAAGATTGGGGTTGGAAGAGGAAGGTGGGGTGGGTGTGGAGGCTTGATTTGATTGGTTTTGGGAGGTGTGTCCCTTTTAGGGGGCGATAGAGGGGTAGTGGTGGGGGCCAAGGGGATTTGTGGGGTAAGGGTTTGGTGATGGATTTTGGATTGGGGGGTGGTGGCCATCATGGGCTTCGGTGGAGGGGTGGACACGGAGCGCACATGGGCTGGTGGAGCTATGGTTGTGGTGAGGACTTGGAGGTAGGGTGTAGATGTAGTGGTGGGAGAGGTGGGAAGTGGTGGGGATTGGGTGATTGGGGTCTTGGGTTGGCCAAGGGGAAATGAAGGAGTTGAAATGCTCTTTGGGCTTTGGTGTTCGGAATGGGAGGGGAAAATATATCTAGCCCTAAGTTGTTCCTTCATGTCTCCCCATGTTGTGAGGGGAGCTTCCCTTCTAATTATCCTTAAGCCTTCAATTTTCAACCAATGAGTGTGGGCCCGTTTGGTAAGTTGTAATTTGGCAAATCGGACTTTCTCATCCTCGGACATGGGATACCAAGTGAAGTAATGATCCATGGAAGCCTCCCATTCTAAATACTCATTATGATGAGTCCCATCAAAGGTGAGAGGTGAGGGAGGAGCCCTACTATCATTCATCCTTGGGGCGGGCCAATTTTCTTCTAGTTGATCAAGTCGTCTAGATAGGTTATCAAGCTTGCCATTGGCATGGGTCAAGGTTTTCATGAGGTAACTGACGTGGCCAGGGAAGTCATGGGTGTTAGTGGTAGGTATCCCTTGGGGTTTTGGATTCATGGTGGTATTTAGAAGAGGATGGATTGACTTGATAATGGACTCCACTACGAGTGGTCATGCAAAGTTGGGTGGGCTATGCAAGGGTGTGCGGATGCACCTATGAAAGACTTAGTGTGACCCAAGACTAGACTTGTAAGGACAAGCCTATGACCGCTCTGATACCACTTGATGTGGCACAGCCCAAGGATGACTAAATATGCAATGAACAACCTAGGACCTAGATCCACAAGCATACAAGCTCTCCAATGATTCTCACAATAGCGTCTTACTCACACGGCACACGCGATCACCCGGCGGGGCCGGGGGATGATGGCAAGGGTCCGAGGGGGGGACCCAATGAATCTAATGGACTTAGTGGGCTTAGGCTGACCCCAAAGAGTCTAGGATTCCCAACTTAGTGGGCGGCTGGTCCGCAGGGTGGGGTTTGGGGGTGGCACTCTCTCCCGGTCCGCGGTGGGCACTAACAAATGAACATACAAGTACGGGCCCTCTTCTCACCGTCCGACGAGCATTCAAAGCAATACTAAACTTGCAGAAGTAAGGCTATCAAGGTTAGTACCAGAGGCTCACCTGATCGGTGTGAAGACACCGATCCCGCTCGGAGACGAGGGCGCGCCGGGAGGCGAGGGTATATACCCGATCGCCGCGGCGATGTAGCTTGACCTGAAAGTGTAAAGAGTACAACACTACGCCTCTCTCAGGAGGGATGATCTTGGGGTGGGGATTAAGTTAATTACAATCAAAACTACCTCCACGTAGGGAGGGGCCTTCAGCCGGCCAAGCGGGGTGGGGAATTATGCAATGAGGATCGACTTTCCGAGCTCTGCCGGTTCTGCCTTTCTTCTGTATTTCTGGACAGGGGGTCGAAGTTGACGCTGCCAAAAATTCCACCGAGCTCAGAACCTGATGAGACTTGGGCCAAAAGTTTGCTAACGGACCAAGGATGATCTCTGAATTTTTACTGAGCCTGGTACAGTCGTTGCTGGCCGGGGCAGAGTCTGGAACCGGACTGAATGGTTCTGCCTCTGTCTGGTGCAGAACAATGTGGCTGGTTGCAGAGGGTGCCACGATCACTACCAAGCTCTGATTGAGGCGAGACCTGAACCGTTGGAACCGTGGTCGAGTCTTCTTTCTGTCGGCACTGACGGCGAGGTCGGAAGATGTCGGAGAAGACCGGGACGATCAGATGAGTAGAGGGGTGTCGGTTCTGGCTCCTGTAAACTGACCTGACACACTTGGAGTGGAAAATTTGTAACTTGAGATGCCGATGTCCAAATGCAGCTCTGCTTCTTGAGGATGAAAGAGGACTTGAGAGGGAAGAACTTTTCTGAAGAACACTTGATCTGAATCCCAAAAGGTTCGTCGTGGTCGGGCTTCCAATCTCGCTCTGGTTCTCTGCCTGGGGTCTTCTGCGCAGTCGAGGGAGATCAGCTCCTGCGGACAGCTCCGACCTCGGAAGCCGGCGAGACCACCACCGTTGGAAAGCTAACTCGCAGAAGATTCTAGAAATGTAGGCCTTGCCACCTGGATCTTTGAGGGACGGTCGTAGCTACCACTGCAAGTGACTGCAACTCTACTGCCTGAAACAGTGATAGAATGAGGAGAAGAAGAAGATGTGGAGAAGGGGATGGCCAAGAGAGTGAATGGGGGAGAGTGTATCTAATGGCTCTAGGAGGGAGATTTGTGATGTTTAGGGGTTGTGGAGGTTAGGGAGAAGAAGGTGGGGAGGGCGAAATGGGCTGGAGAGGGGGGCTGGAGCTGCAAGTGGTGGTGGTGGGAGGGAGAGTGAACACAAGAGAGAAGGTGAGTGTGAGTAGAGGTGGGGGCGAACTTGGCCTTGGGGGGGGAGAGAGGGGGTTCGACCTAGGGAGGAGAGGGTGAGGGGAGATGGGAGGGAGATTCAAATGGGCCTAGGAAAGAGATCCTTCAGCCTTGGGGAGGTGGGGAGGTGCTTAGGGAAGTGGAGGGTGGTAGGTGGTGGTTGGGAAGTAGGGCTTAGATTGGTGGAGGGGCCTTGGGACTAGGAGGGGAGTTAATGGAGGGTTGTGGGAAGTTGTGGAGTATTAAAGGAGGTAGGTGGGAGTTGGATTTGAATGAGAGGGGGGGAGGAGAGAGGGGAGGTTCGCCCCTTTCCTTGTGGGAGAGAGAAGGAGAGCTAGAGAGAGAGAGAGAAGTGGAGTAATGAGAGACTTGAAAGGGATTTCTTCAATATTCATCAAAAGTTGTTACAATGAGAGGGAGGGGAGGCCTATTTATAGGCTCCATACTTTCATATGACCATAATGACCCTGACAAGCTAACTAATGACCAAAGCAGTCCAAGGGAGGGGTGCCCCTGGGCCTAGCCCACTAGTTGGGCCCAATAGCTTAACAAACCAACATAATGACACATGACTTTGGTAGATAACCTACTAACCTAGGTACATGACTCAAATAATAGGAAAATTACATGGTTTAAGACTCAAATAAAATATAAAAATTACATGACTAGACTCACAAACACATGACGAACATAATGGCATAAGTCGACGACGATTCGAGCCTCAAAAAAGTGGAGGGGCAAGGGATGCCCCCATCAGATATGGACCCAGCGTGTGTTGTTGTTGCTGTAATTTGTAAATCGTCGAGACTTTTTGGGGCGTGCCGTAAATGACAGACTGACGGCCCTTAAGCTACAAAGAGTTGATTGCCGGTCCGAGCTAGAAGAGCTGAATTCTAGCCTTCAGGAGCACAGAACCCGACTGGATGCTTCATCTGCTCGTGTAGAATTGATGCGCAGCCGGATGGACGAACTGCGAGCAGAATTAAGCGCTTTCGAAGCTGAATTGCCGCTGGTGGAGGCGACGCAGTCCCAGAGTGCTGAAGAGATAGCTTTACTGGAGGGACGAGTGGACTCACTACAAGATGAATCGGCTCACCTCCAAGAAGAAGAATCCTGACTTCGTGAGTTAGGAGCGACTCCATCCGTCGGACTTATCGACTTTGAAGACATCTTTCGGCGACCTTAGCTGCTTATTCTTTTGTAACCCATCCCCCTTGAAGGGCCCCTATTGTCTTTATCTTTCCCTTTTTGTAATGGAATATGTCTTTCTCTTAATGTCTTCGGTGCCTATCTTCACACCTTTATTCTGTCATATCTTGCAGTAACTTTGGCAACTTGTATGGAAGCATACATGTGTCTGTATCGCTGGAGAGCGCCCACCCTTTCAAGGAAAGGATGGGGGCATCGCTCCACCGTGTGTCGGGATTCCAGGAGTTGCCAAATTGGCACAAGTGTAAGTCTCATCGGCCAGAAGTGCCGTATGTATGACTGATATATGTATGAGAGGTTCATATGTCTCATTGAAATAGACAGAAGGTCCATCTCAAATAGGCATTAGCATTGATCAAGGCGAAGTGCCGTATGATCATAAAAAGCTTCATCATCAGCATTGGGTTTATGCCGACACAAGGAAATAGATGTGCTTCATCAGAATAGACGAAAGGTCTACTCCGGGTAGGTCTCATTACAGATCTGGGCGATGATGCCTTGTGATCATAGAGGGTTTTATCGTTGGTGGGACTTGGGATAGTAGAAAATGGGTGAGTTTCATCAAAGCAGACATAGGGCCTACTTTGGGTAGGTTTCATTATCGGTTTAGGTGATGATGCCTCAGGACCGAAAATAGGTTTCATCATCGGGATTGGGCTTATGCCGATGCAAGGAGATTGATGAGTTTCATCAGAATGGATGGAAGGTCTACTCTGGATAGGTTTCATTATCGATCGAGGCGATGATGCCCCACGACCGACAGAAGATTTCATCATCGACATTGGGTTTATTTCAATGCAAAGAAGTTGATAAGTTTCATCAGAGTAGATGGAAGGTCTATTCTGGATAGGTTTCATTATCGATCTAGGCGATGATGCCCTGTGACCGACAGAAGGTTTCATCATCGACATTGGGTTTTTGCCAACGCAAAGAAGTTGATAAGTTTCATTAGAACGAATGGAAGGTCTATTCTAGATAGGTTTCATTATCGATTTAGGCGATGATGCCTTGTGATCGACAGAAGGTTTCATCATCGACATTGGGTTTATGCCGACGTAAAGAAGTTGATAAGTTTCATCAGAACGGACATAAGGTCTATTCTGGATAGGTTTCATTATCGATCTGGGCGATGATGCCTTGTGATCGACAGAAGGCTTCATCATCGACATTGGGTTTATGCCGACGTAAAGAAGTTGATAAGTTTCATCAGAACGGACGGAAGGTCTATTCTGGATAGGTTTCATTATCGATCTAGGCGATGATGCTTTGTGACCGATAGAAGGTTTCATCATCGACATTGGGTTTATGTCAATGCAAAGAAATTGTTAAGTTTCATCAGAACGGACGTAAGGTCTGTCCTGGATAGGTTTCATTATCGATCTAGGCGATGATGTCTTGTGACCGACAGGAGATTTTATCATCTACATTGGGTTTATACCGATGCAAAGAAATTGATAAGTTTCATCAGAACGGACGGAAGGTCTATTCTGGACAGGTTTCATTATCGATCTAGACGATGATGCCTTGTGATCGACAGAAGGTTTCATCATCGACATTGGGTTTATGTCGACGTAAAGAAGTTGATAAGTTTTATCAGAATGGACGGAAGGTCTATTCTGGATAGGTTTCATTATTGATCTAGGCGATGATGCCCTGTGACCGATAGAAGGTTTCATCATCGATATTGGGTTTATGCCGACACAAGGGATTTGATAAGTTTCATTAGAGTATATGGATGGTCTATTCTGGATAGGTTTCATTATCGATCTAGACGATGATGCCTCGTGACCGACAGAAGGTTTCATCATTGGTGGGACAACTGGTGAAAGTGTCGCCAAAAAGGTATATCATATGTTTTCATGTTATAGTAACCACATTACTGACCCAAGCGCCCTTTCGAGTTTTCACCGGAGCCAGCCCCCTCTTACTTTTACCCACGCGCCCTCTCGGGTTTTCACGTGGCGGGGTACCCGATTTTTCCTGCAGTGCCCTTTTGGGTTTTCACCACAGCTAGGTTATTGCCCTTTTTACCCCTGTCCAAGATGTCTGAACAAGTCCGATGGGGCACCTATATTTTAAGCCCCATTTTATATATATTATAATTTCCTCTTCTCTTTTTTTGTAATTTTTTTGAGATTGCACGTTGCCTTTGATCATGTAAAAGAGTTCATCGTTGATTTGGGGTTTACATCAACGCAAGGGAGATAAGGTTTCATCATCTATCCAGACGGAAGGTCCACATTGATATTCGTAGAATGAGGCTTAGGCCTGAAGCCGTTCGCCTAGAGTGTATATATGTCTCATCATTGATGTGGGGTTTACATCAACGCAAGGGAGATAAGGTTTCATTATCGATCCGGACGGAAGGTCTGAATTAGTATCACATAAACGAGGCTTAGGCTTGAAGCCGTTCGCCTAGAGTGTATATATGTCTTATCGTTGATGCGGGGTTTACATCAACGCAAGTGAGATAAGGTTTCATTATCGATCCGGATGGAAGGTCTGGATTGATATCACATAAAGGAGGCTTAGGCCCGAAGCCGTTCGACTAGTGTATATATGTGTCATCGTTGATGCTGGGTTTACATCAACGCAAGGGAGATAAGGTTTCATTATCGATCCGGACGGAAGGTCTAGATTGATATCACATAAAGGAGGCTTAGGCCCGAAGCTGTTCGCCTAGAGTGTATATATGTGTCATCGTTGATGTTGGGTTTACATCAACACAAGGGAGATAGGGTTTCATTATCGATCCAGACGGAAGGTCCGGATTGATATCCCATAAGGGAGGCTTAGGCCCGAAGCCGTTCGCCTAGTAATGCAAATATGTCTCATCGTTGATGTGGGGTTTACATCAACGTAAAAGAGATAAAGTTTTATCATCGATCCAGACGGAAGGTCCATATTGATGCTTATATACAGGAAGGAGTAACCATCCTTATTGTCATCATCATTCTTCAGAGCCCTCATCAGCATCATTTCTCCATGTGGAGGCTTGTTCATTCAATCATTTGCCACTCCCTCAAAGGGTAGTGGTGCATCATGGTAGAGTTTCAGATGCTTCCCATTGAGCGACGGGAATTGAACTTCCCCTCGATGGTTGACAACCACATAGGCTCCGCCTTCGTAGACCCTTTGGACCACATACGGACCCAACCAGTTTGCAGCCAGCTTGCCCTTTGGGTTGGAAGCCATGACTTCTTTCTTCTTGACCATGACTAGGTCACCTTTCTTGAACTCTCGCCCTTTGACGAGCTTGTTGAAGGCATTTGCCATGCGGGCTTGATATGCCTGGATATTCTTCTGTGCCCGAAGGCATTTTCCTTCCAACTCAGCCAATTCTTCAAATCTTCTTTCAGCATTTGGTTGCTCATCGCGGGCTAATCCATATTGAATTGCAACCCTAAGTGATGGGACTTCCAGCTCTATGGGGACTACTGCCTCGGAGCCGTATACTAAGGAGAAAGGTGAACAGCCTGTAGGGGTCTTGTAGACAGTACGATATGCCCATAATGCTTCGTACATCCTTTCCCCCCAGTCCTTCTTGCCGGAGCTGACAGTCTTAGCAAAAAGTGTGCATAGGGTTTTATTGAATGCTTCAGCCAATCCATTTGCTTGTGGATTGTAGGGGGTGGAAGTCCTCCAATCAATCTTGTACTTCTTGGCGAGCCGATATATCTTCTGATTCTTGAAGTGGCTTTCGTTATCATAAATTATTCGGTTGGGAACACCAAACCGAAAAATAATGTTCTGTTTGATGAATCTGGCGACCAGCTCACCAGTCACTTCTCTGAGTGCTATAGCTTCTGCCCATCTAGAGAAGTAGTCTGTTATAGCCAAGATGTACTTATGTCCAACTGAAGGCGTTGAAAAGGGTCCAACCACATCGGTTCCCCATTAAGCAAAAGGCCAGCTGGGAACTGTCGGGTGTAGGGGCACAGGCGGCCTTCTAGGCACTAGCATGCTCCTGGCATTTCTGGCATGTCTTTGCAAATTGACAATAGTCTTCAAACATAGTAGGCTAGTAATAGCCTAGTTTCTTGATTTCGATCTTCGTCTTTAGTCCAGCTTGGTGAGCTCCAACTGTCCCGACATGTATCTCTTTCATCACTTGCCAAGATTCATTGGTAGATAGGCAACGGAGCAAAATCTTCTTACGAGCGTTCGCCATGATTCAGAATAGTGTTCCGCTTCGGAGCTCATAGGAATCTTTAGTCTGGAGAAGTTTTATTCTTTCTTCTTTGTTTTTGGGTAGCTGCTGGTGAAGGAACCATTGTAGCAAATGTCGTCTCCAGTCGGACTCTCGTGCTTTTTCGGCCACATTGACCTCATATTCTTCTGGGCATGATTCTAACACATTGGGAACCTGCCTTCAATTTATCACAACAATGTTGAGTGTTTCATCTGGCGGGACTGCTAGTGAACTGGCTAGTTATGCCAAAGCGTCGGCCTGAGCATTATGTCCGCAGCCCACATGATTGAGTTTGATATGGTGAAAGCTCGCCATCAGGCGTAATACTTTTTGGTAGTAGGGATTTAGTTCTGGCTTCCGCACCTCAAACTCCCCTTGCATCTGTTTTATTATCAGCATTGAGTCGCCGAACACTTGGAGCATATGGATTCCCATGCTGAGTGTAATTTGCAGGCCAATTATCAGAGCTTCATACTCATCTTCATTATGAGTGCATGGCTTGTTTATTGAGCATGAAGTGTATACCACTTCGCCTTTAGGTGACTTCAGAACAATGTCGGCTCCTGCTTGGACTCTGACCTGTCCAGCTGAGGCAGTTTCTGTTCTTGATGCCCCATCAAAGTAGAGGTGCCACATCATTGGCTGGGCTTGACATGCTTCCAGTGTCTCATCATCAGTGAGTTCAGCTTCTAATGGAACATCCACTAGCGCAGGGTGTGATGCAAAGAAGTCGGCTACGGCTTGGCCTTTTACAGCTCTTTGAGGCACATATGAAATGTCAAATTCCATCAGGATCACGGCCCATTTACCTAATCGACCGCTGGCTGAGACAATATGTACATGAGCGGGTCTGCTCTAGATATTAATCTGATTTCATGGGATAGCATGTAATGCCGGACCTTTTTGACCGCGAAGACTAGCGCCAGATGTTGATTTGTTTTGCTTCTCTTCTTCCTTTTGTTTTATGTGCAATAAAGATGATAAGCAAAAATCAAAGATCTCAATCGACCCAAGGACATGCGAACCATGAACCTAGGCAACCAGAACAAGCTCTAGCATGGGCATGCTATCTCAATCATCAAACTAAACTAAGGAAATAAAGAAAAACACACGCCGGGCGTGGAGCAAAAGCAAATAAAAACACACCGCAAGGGTGGAGCAAGGAAAGAGAATAAGAGATATGAGAGAGAAAGAGAAAGTTAATGCCCAATACCAAGAAAGAACGTGATCGCCACCAAAGTAGAAACAAGCCAAAGACTTGAAAATACCTTGGAAATAGGTGGATGAAGCACCCGCCCACGGGAGGAGAAAATCAGGGAAATATGCAGATCAACAGAATGTAACGGCCGAAAGTCCACGCGTCACTTATAAGTGATGGTCGCTCGATGAACCGCTATATGAATCTGACGCGCCTCCACAAGACCATCAAATAACCTGTAGTAATAGTTTGTGAATTCTTTTAACTCCAACTCTTCCAGCCGGCAAGAAGACTTGGGCCTCGTATGGTGAACCTGTAAACCTGCCAAAGAACGTGAGAACACAAGAAAACAGACCCAAATTAGCCCTTTAAACAATATAGCATCAATTCTTCAATAAACTCAATAGCATGCAAAAGGAAAGGAAAGTACCGGGAAGGTTTTGGTTTTTTAACCCCTCTGGGTGTTTTAAAAAGATAGGAGGATGTTTAGATGATGAAAAACCAGGGAGAACGTGGAGAAAAGAAAAAGGACAATGCTTTTGATGAAAGGGAGATGAGGAAGAACACAATATGTAATGATGAACTTTAAAACCAATGGAACGAATACTCCCTTCACCGTGAAGTAGATGAACGTGAAAGACAATTCTCCTTGGTCAGATGTGACTCCAGAATGCGGCAGCACTTCGACGCAAACTCCAGATCTTCCTCCCTCGGGCCATGAAGTTAAGGGTGCTATTTATAGGCCCTCAAACTCTCCGGTCGAACAGAGGATAATCCAGCAAGAAAAAAGGATAACTCTTAGCAAATCCTTGAAGATAATATCACCAAGAGTCCATAGAAACAAACAGAAGGTTCTGAGGATCAGATTTGGAAGAGAAATCAACAATTCAAACTCTTATCTCGACCACAGAGTAGCATAAAAAAAGGCCTGAACTGCCAGGACTCTCTGTTAGATGTAACGGCTACTCGACAGACCGCCACATGAAAATAACGCGCCAGGGAACGTCCGTTACATTTAACCTTATCTCAAAAGAGATAAGATCAACAGGAAGAAGATCAAACAAGTTGGACTCTCGAAGGAAAGTAACGGCCAAGGCTGGACGCGTTGGAATAAATAACGGCTGCACAACAGACCGTTATATTCAACGGATAAGCAAGAGGATAAACTTTAGAACAAAGGCCTCAAACTTTAGGACTCTTCAATAAGTAACGGCCTAGGGATCATGCGTTATATGGAAGTAACGCCCCCAGTGAGGACCGTTATTAATAATGAGGATAAATAAAAAAAAGGTGCTTGCTAAGCTTCATCCAACAAGGAACCACACTCAACCAAGGAGAGAAGACCCAAGAAACAGGCTTCAAACTGATAAAGGAGACTCGATGAAGTGTGAACAACTCGGAGCATCATATGGATAAACAAGGAGATGACCCAACTTATTGGTTATAAAACGGGTGTCAACAGATGCCCCTCCTTAACGCCCTCTTTGCAGGGGAGCGAGCGGAGGTGAAGCGGAAATGAAATGGAACATGGAGATGAAGGGGAAATGAAGCAGAGTGAAACGAAAAAGTGGGCGTTAAGGTAAACGACACCCGTTCTTTACCAACAAGCGATAGGAACTTTCTGGAAAACTTTGAACCGATCACAAGGAAATAGCCAACCAAAGGACGCATGTCTAGAGGAACTAACAACTAAGGAAAGGAAACACGGCTAGCCGCCAGAAGCAACGGAAAGGAAAGAGAACCGACTAAACTCCAGATAGGAATCTTCAGCCAACCAAATCGAGCGACGAGATCAAAGGAAACCTTTAATTCAGAGTGGAATAATTCTCCTCATTCGAGATCAAGAATACAGCTCTTCACCAACATCGAGATACCTTGAACAGATGAAGCACATGAATGCTCAAAAGATGCGTATGATGCATGCTGGGCTAAAGAAAAAGAAATCTTTAAAACGAATGCAAAGAAAGATAAAATAACAAGATACTCGAGAATAGTATTACTAAGCTGGAGAAACCAGGGTCAGGACACCATCTGCAACCACGGCGTGAAAGACAGAACCATCATCCCCAAAATTTTCCAACCTAACGGCCTATCCAACGATTAAAACATGTGAACTTAGATCATCATCATTTTTGTTTAAGGGGAACATCAGATCCCAGAACACACGAATGACCAACCGGTTCTCGAGATAATATATCATAGATAACATATAGTAATGCATTAATGGATTAAGGGAAAGAGATACAATACCTGACTTACCTGCCTGACTGGCAAAGCATGTTGTTTATAACTTCATTCATAAGAAAGAGGTTAGCCAATAATAAATATGAGCATGAAATAAGGCATAACCATTCATACGTGTTAGAAGCATTAATAATACGTGCCATGGCAGAAAATGTGATCATTCAATCATTAAATGGACCATTTTATTCATCAAGAAACTTGCAAGCTGTAACGGTCTGCAGAGAGGGCGTCATATGAAGTAACGGACCAGACTAGGGCCGTTAGAGATTGGGCGCTTCATTTTCTTCAATGAAACAATTCAAATCCATGTAACGGTAAAAAGAGTATGCGTCAGAGAGTGTAACGGTCAGACGATAGACCGTCACATTTCCTGAGCGTTCAAAAAAAAATAAACCGAACAGCCCATGGCCTCATTCATGCATTCAACACCTAATCGCCCTCAAACGCCCACACACCCCAACCCGAGAAGACCACCGGCGACCACCCACGACCACCGACGAAATGGTCGGCGACGAGCCTCCACCGCCGCTGAAGAAGAGAGAGAGAGGGAAGAAGAAGGCCATCCGGCGCCTCCGCCGCCGAATAGAACGAGAGGAGGTGCCAAGGCCCGTGGAAGAAGAAACTAGGGCGAGGGGGCCAACAACGGAGGAAAGAGAGTTCCCACAGCCGAGGAGGACCAAGGGGAAATCCCCATGGACGAGGGAGAGCCCAAGGAACAAGAAAAGAAGAGGAAGAGGGGCCAAGACCGAGAGGTAGGCCGCCCACCCTAATCTTCCAATTTTTAATTTTTATAGTTTTTTTATGTGTATGCATGTGGGAATGGGGGTAGAAAATGGGTCTACGAACCCATTAGGATTGATTGTAGGCCCTTTTGGCCAAAGTGGGAGAGCCAGGAAATGCAAAGGAAAAACGCCCTCTAGCAGGGAATGTGACGGTCCTTCCAGTGACCGTCACACACCTAACGCGCCACCCCTGGTGTGCTAGAGACATGTGACGCCCCACTCCAGGGCCGTTACATCCACCAGAGGCTAGAACTATTTTTTAGGTTTTCAATTATTCAGTTTTTTGTTTTGTTTTCATTTTATAAATGCTATGCAATGATTTTATGATGCATTTGACTAATTCATGATTTAAATGGATGCAGGGAAAAAGACGGACGAGGATCTCCTGGCTCCAGATCCGGGCGGTGTACCAAGCACTGCCCGATTACCAGAGGGAGAGGCTGACTGGGATGGGATTCGCCGAGGTGCTGAGCATCGAGGTGACCAGAATGGACACGCCTCTGCTGTACGCCTTGCACGAGAGATGGGATCCGATTAGCAGGGCATTCATCTTCCCGTGGGGTCATATGATCCCCACGCTAGAAGACATGGCAAGGATTGCCGGGCTGCGAGTCCATGGAGCCGCAGTGACAGGATGGACTTACAGGAACTACCGGGACATGGCCCAGGAGCTGCTGGGGCTGGATTTGATTAGACCGGGGCAGACGTCATCCCAGCTCTCGAGATCAGTACTGCAGGAGAGCTTAGGACTGAGAGGAGCAGCGATAGCTGTGGGCGAGTTACCAAAGGAGCATCTGGGTAGAGTGATAGACCAGGTGCACCCACGAGTGGCGATAGAGGGGGGACCGGAGGGAGATCGCACCCTGAGGCGGTTCCTGATGCTACTATTTGGGAAGCTGCTATTCGCGACTCGAGCAGATGTGATCAGTTGCAGGCTGCTGCCGATGATCGAGGATTTGGGCAGAGTTGGAAAGTACGTCTGGGGAGCGGCATAGCTAGCCTTCCTGTTTGAGTCCCTCAGCACGACGGACCGATAGACGATGCTGGGCGGCTTCTCACCTTTTCTACAGGTAAATGCAATTTAAATGCTTTCCACTATGACTTATGCAAATGTTTATGAAAATGATCATGCAGTTGACTGATTTACCTTCTAAACGTAGTTCTGAGCTACATGTACCTCCCGGGCATCGGACGGGGCACACTACTCCATGCCGATCGCATCCCGATCGCCAGGCGATGGGTGGTTGCGAGGGACCCGGGGTCGATCATCAGATTGACCCGGGCGATCCAGGATGATTTGGATCCTTCCCGCACACGGCGGTAAGCCCGACTCAAAAATGCTTTCTAAATGATTTAAATGCTTTTATATGCTTCTAAATGATGATCTTATATGCTGATGAATGGGCTATCATGCTTCTAGGTGAGGTGGACCCCATACAGAGGCGAGAGTTACGAGGGACAGCCATGGGTGGAGGCAGCCCTCTCGTACCGGGGACGGGACATATGGTTGCATTGCATCTATATCATCGAGCCTCTTCATTATCAGCTGATTCTGAGGACTCGGGGACTACATCAGCCTGAGGTGACTTTCCCACGCCGTAGTGACGTCCACCCGGGGAAATCAGCGAAGGGAATAAGCGGCGACATAGACTGGTGCGCCCGAAAAGCAAAGTACGTCCATGACTGGAACAAGCGGGGCAGAGCAGTGAAAGAGCGGGACGAGAGCGATGAGGCATATTTGAAGGCCTTCGCTCGACTGTACGGGGACCGGGTGTACCGAGGTACCCGACGACCGGTATGCAATTCTAAACTAAAACTCTGAAATGCCTTTTATAAAAAATTTTATCCTATATGCACTGACTCACATGCTTCTAAAAATGCAGCTAGACCCTGAGGGAAGGATAGCCGAGCTCGAGGGGCTACTCCACGCCACCGTCAGCAACGGGACGAGTACCGGACTGCCTTGGAGCTCCTGGTAAGATTCCCAAAACCTTGGATTTAAAATGATTATGCTTTATGATGCTAATGATGCAAATGCGATTGACTGACCATGACTTCTGAATGCAGCGGGCCGAGGGAGCCCAAAGAGCGGGACCGGATGCCCCATCGTCATCCTCACAGCCTGCCGGAGGCAGGGCTGAGCGGGATGCCGACTTCGCTCGAGCAGTTGCTCGGGCCGAGGAGGCGGAGGCCACCCTCGCGGAGTGGGTAAGATGCCAAATGCTATACTCAAATACTTATGCTTTTATGCAATTTAGATGCTTATGTGACTAACTAAGTGAAATGTGAACTACAGGCGAGAGAGCTGGCTGTAGCAGTGGCCGAGGCAAGGCTGGCTCGAACGGAGGCAGAGCGTCTCCAGGCAGAGATAGAGAGGAGTCGGGCTGAGACTGAGTGAGCCCGAGCAGAGACAGAGCTTGTGCGGGCAGAGATGGCCCGATTGAGAGCGGAGACCCCGCGACGTCTGGATGATGCAGAGGTGAAGCGACTTAGGGCTGATGCTGTGCGCCTAAGAGGTGAGCGAGACGAACTCCAAGTGCAGACTTTCGAGATGAAGGGCGCGATCATGGCCTTGAAGGATACACTCCGTCTCCTAGGGAAGAAGTCGGGGATGAGCAGTCGGAGCCAGAGCACAGCCCCTAGCAGCGGGTTTCAAGGGTATTTCACTAGTTCTTCCGGCCATCGGAGGAACGAGGAGGCGGACCAGAGACGCTAGCAGGAGGGAGAGCACAGTGCCATGGGACCATCAGCCAGGCAGTCGGAGGGTACAGGGGATAGTGACGGCGGCCCGGGAGACAAGCCGGCCGAGTGATGCATTTTTCTTTTGTTTTTTTACTTGTACATGACTTATATGACATGAAAATGAGAATGAAAAGTTCTTTTTGTTTTTTTTTTGTTTGTGAATGCGTGGATGAATGGATGCATAAATGAAGGCAAGAATGAATGTGAGAATGTGTGATTGGTAATGCAGGAAATGTATGTGGATGCGCTAAAGAACGGGTTTAAAGAGCAGATGAAATGTGAATGATGGGGATGAGATAATGTGTGGATGTACAGGATAAACAGAATGGGAAGCCTGTAGGACTGCCAGGTCTACACGGAGGCAGATAGAAATAGCACAAGTCATAGCAGCAGATAATGTAAAGGTCTATACCCAAACCGTCAGGATCAAGTAACGCATCGGGTGGAGGCCGTTAGAAAGGACAATGCCCAACTTTGTAGAACTGAGCAGCAGGAAGAGTAACGGCTCAGAGATGGTGCGTTATACGCAAGTAACGGCCAAATGTTAGACCGTTAGAGATGGCAGAGTAATGTTGAACTATGAACGTACTGACTGTACTCAGTGTGTAGACCTTGCCCAAGCGATGTGTAGACTTCGAGTCCAGACGTCAGATGATGTGTAGACTTCATGCACACTGTAGCAAGGATGTATGGACTTGGACAAGGGATGTACAGACTTGGGGCTTGTGCTCATGTTGGGCAATGTATAGACTTGAGTCAAGAATGTATAGACTTGAAGCGGTGTGGACGTATAGACTTGGGATGAAGACTATACAGACTTGGAGAATGTATGGACTTTGAATGAAGACTGTAAAGACTTGAACGACGTGTAGACTTTGAATGAAGACTGTACAGACTTGGGGAGACATGGAATGTGTAGACTTGAGGAACGTACACACTTAGATGAAGGATGTACAGACTTGGGGAATGTACACACTTGGATGAAGAATGTACAGACTTGAGGGACTTGTAGACTTTGGACGAAGGCTGTACAGACTTGGGGGAAGGTAGGGGAATGTATAGACTTCAACAAATGTATGGACTTCAACGAATGTATAGACTTGCACCTGATGTATGGACTTCAAAGTGAATGGGATGTATAGACTTCAACAAATGGGATGTATAGACTTCAAAGGACGTGATGTATAGACTTCAACGAATAGGATGTATAGACTTCAAAGAATGGGGGATGTATAGACTTCAACTAATAGGATGTATAGACTTCAAAGAATGGGGGATGTATAGACTTGGCAATGATGGTGAAGAATGTATAGACTTTGAAAATGATGGTGAACTTGAAGCTGATGTACAGACTTCAACGAACGTAAAGACTTCATCAACGGTGTATGGACTTCAAAAGTGCATGGACTTAAACGAATGTACAGACTTCAATATGATAAATGAATGCAGACCGGGATGATGAAGGGGATGTACAGACTTAACCAAATATGCAGGAAATGTGACGGTTCAGGCGCAGTGCGTCAGAGGCAGATAACGGCCATGAGCAAGACCGTTGAGAATTATTGACTAAGCAGAGGCCAAAACTGATCAGCAGAGAATGTAACGGCTCAGAGAGAACGCATCACAAGGATATAACGGTCTAATTCTAGACCGTTAAGCTTGACAGAATAGGTTTGATCAAATTAAACCCATAGAAAATGTGACGGCCCAGATCTGGCGCGTCAAAGGAAATTGACGGTCTAGCGACAAACCGTTAGATAATGAATTGTACTCCGAGACAGATTGAGCCGTAAGGGGCAAAACCCGAGATAGGAAGCCTCAAATCTGTTCTAGACTCCTCCCAGACTTAAGATAAAGCCTTCCAATCCAAATCTTATCTCTTTAAAGCCGAAACCAAACCTTTAAAACTTGGAAACTTAGCCAAAATCGTATCTTTCTGAATTCTCTACTAGAAGGGCTAAAAAACCTCTCTTAAGGGCAGGAAACAAGATGAAGCGAAGCTTCCAGGTGATGGCTATGGAGGAGAAAGTCTACATCGGACCCAAAGCTGCAAGAAAGGAGTACGGATAGCTACAAAGGCTGACCTCAATTCCCAAGCACCTAAGCTCCAATACTCAAAGAATGGTAAGCTTCCATGGCCTAACCAAGTTCAGAATTTCCTGCACTTCATCTTCTTCCTCATGATCTTCTTCTTTTCTTAGCCCATCCCCGGTCCAAGATGCTACTCTAATCTGAAGTGGGTGGCTCCCATGGTAAAGGCACTCCCTTTAGAGGTCACATCAATTCTCAAAGCATGGCACCTCCAACCTCTCTTGGTTTTAGGCAAGAACTTCCAGAAATTGACATTAGATTGGCCTAGCATTTCAGCCCTCATAGAATTGTGGCATCCACAAACACACACCTTCATCTTCCCTTCCTTCGAAGCAACAGTCCTATTAGAGGAGGTAGAAACCTACCTAGCCCTTCCTAAGACTAAGGTGGGGATGAAGACCGAGTTTGCTACACGATTGAGCCTATCGACCCGTCCTTAATTTTGAGTGATTTCATCCATAATCCAAAGGACGTGAGGACCATGATCAGCCCACGGCACATTCACTTGATACCCCTAGCACAGTGGATAGTGTCTCATTGTAAAAACAAGTGGGAGAGACACGAAGCAATAGCCAAGGCGGTGGCAGTTTGCTTATGTGGGGTCTTCCTTTTCACTACAACCGACCACCTTTTAGATACCCAAAATCTCAGCATTATTAGTGGCTTGTGGCGGGGAATGTCCATCTCTCAAGCGATCCTCTCGTACCTCTATGAAGGACTCAGCTCGGCTTGCTTAGGAGGACCTTTGTTCGGCTCCATGATACTCCGTGAGTGTTGGATGGGAGTGAGAATCAAATTCCAACCAAAGGAAGATATTAGTTCTGCTAGCCGGATCTTCGGGAGCCACCCTCTCTTCTTGATTGGAGGGACATCTGGATTTTCTTCACAGGTCGAACGTAGGACGGCGGACAAGAAAACTCGGGATGAATGGCGCCTCTTCTTCAACACCCTTCCAATGGACAAATTCATCATGCAACCATGGATCCTTCGGAGCCCTCTCCTTAGAATACCGCGGCGTCAAGGCCTGGACCTCCATCTAGTGGGAAACACCACCATGGCAATCTACAACCCACACCGGTGCCATCTTCAGATCGGGCTTCCTCGTATCAAAGTTTATGCACTATCACACTACCCTCCCCTTCTACCTAGGAAGATGGGGACCGAGGACGACGAGAGAGCAGTACGGAACGCGCTGACCATGTGGGAGATCGGCAAGGTGCGCCCGTGGCAAGAATAAGTAGAAGAGAACTATAGACACGCCATTCTTGACGTCTCCTGAGAAAGTCTCATATTACTATACAACGTCCCGCAACGGCTTACGCATTTCGAATCACTCGAGTGCTTCCTTTTCTTGGGTCTTCTTCTGCCTTTTTCGGCATTCGGAATCGTCCCGTCACGGCATTCGGACAGCGTCAACACCAGTCAGACGCATCAGGAGGTTCCGGAATCAGGAAGGGTGTCTGACGGGCGGCCGCCGACGTCTGATTTGAGGACCCGGGTGGGTCTTAATGGGGGCGTCCAGGCCCCTGGATGCCCCCATCTTTTTAATTTATTTTATTATTTTCTCAAGGCCCAAAACTAAATAAAAATGATATATATTAATGGAGGCGTCCAAGCCCCTGGACGCCTCCATAAAAACAAAAATAAAAAATGTGTGTGTGTAAAATACCAGTTGGCATAAAAATTAGAAAATAAATAAAAATATATATATATTAATGGAGGCGTCCAGGCCCCTGGACGCCTCCATAAAAACAATTATAAAAAAAATCAAAAATGCCAGCCTTGGCCCAAAAGACAAATAAAAAAATAAAATAATATATAATTTGGAGGCGTCCAGCCCCTGGACGCCTCCATCAACTCTCTCACGGGCGCTGGCCACCGAACGACGGTTTGTCGTGTGTGAAAAAAATCCAATTATAGAGACGTCCAGTCAACTGGACGCGCCCATTTCTGAATCACGAGGCGCCGCTCACAAAATCACGCGTTGTGCCAAACAGCGTGCGGCCGTCGTCGGTTTTAGGTGGACCTGTTTGAGGAGTCCGGAGCCCTGGACGCCTCCACAAAAGTATTCCAAAAAAATATATAAAAACAGAATAAAATATTAATTCGGCCCTGATGGAGGTGTCCAGGGTCCTGGACGCCTCCACCCTCCGGAGCTCTATAAATAGAGGCCCACCCCCTCAGTTCTGGGAGAGCTTCGAAGTGATCCGATAGGCTGCCGGAGCCCAGAGGCTACGGAGTCATTTTCTAACCCGTGGGTTCTTTTGTAGGTGGAGGTTCTGCCGACTTCTCGGGTGCTCACGCTCGCGAGAGGAAGGTCGTCTTCATCCACCGCGCTTCCACGTCGTCCCCACGCTGCCGTAGCTCCGCCGGATTTCACGATCGGCACATTCAATAAGCC
Organism: Amorphophallus konjac; assembly: GCA_022559845.1. Lineage (NCBI taxonomy): Eukaryota > Viridiplantae > Streptophyta > Magnoliopsida > Alismatales > Araceae > Amorphophallus > Amorphophallus konjac. The sequence goes on from JAHNEJ010003066.1 coordinate 36,740, forward strand.
AATTCTTTCATTTTCTTCGTAGTTCTTTTGCATTCATCATCTTGCATCCCCTATCCCCCTTCATAAGGGTGCCTTTTCTTATACACTTCTTACATCCATCATCTCATTTTCCTCCTACTCGAGTCCGAGAGGGGTTTAAAAGATAACACCAACCAGGTGTGTGTCTTGCCATCATTTCGTTATTTTTATCGCAAGGATTTGAATACTACACCTCCATTTTTCTAATCCACTTGTCATTTGTTTGTCGCTGTTTTGCAAGGGTAGCCGAGGAAAGCCCTCTCCGTCGGCCGGCCGGAGGGAGAGGAAGAAGCAACCCGCCATCTCCCGCTCTTGAGGTAGGCGCGATCACCTTCTTATTTTTGGGGTCTTTTGGCCCCTAGCGATCACATATTGTTCTCGAGGCCGCGGCGAGTCACTTCCCCAATGGCCGTTTAAATTTTCGTTCTTATATTCTCTTTATATTCTGTTATATTCTGCTCATATTCTCGAGGCCGCGGCGAGTCACTTCCCCAATGGCTGTTTAAATTTACGTTCTTATACGTTATATTCTTATCTGTTTATGTTCTCGAGGCCGCGGCGAGTCACTTCCCCAATGGCCGTTTAAATTCCCGCTCTTTGTATTCTCTTTATATTCTGTCATCTTATTATCTGCTCATATTCTCGAGGCCGCGGCGAGTCACTTCCCCAATGGCCGTTTCAATTCTTGTTATTTAATTTCTGCACCATTCCCGTCCCCCCGAGGCCGCGGCGAGTCACTTCCCGCTATGGCCGTTTAACCCCCATATCTTGCTATATCACACTTGTCCCGCTCGCCCCGCCGGAGCAATCTCCCGTGGTGACCCCTTCTCTCTCTTCTCTTATTTCTGTGTTGCAGCAAACAAACACCAAAAAAAAGAGGAGCCCGCTCGCTCTGCGTCTTCTCCGCTCTTCCCCGAACCACGTGACGTCGCTCACAGATTGGCGATCACGGTGGGACCTCTACTGCTTCCTTTCGGCTACCCTTGCAAGTTCGGCACCACCCGTGCCTCTCCACCTTGGCACCCGCACGCGCCCCCGTTGTGCTCACGGCAGCACTATCAGTTGTGATTGGTTGTTTATTTATTATATGTCTGTTATACTGTTGTTTTCTTACTCTATATATCTGTCAGCATTCCATTGCATACATCCATTCCTCTTTTCTATCCTTTTTTCATTTTTTGAGGATCACCCTTTACCTGTGAAGGAAGGACTCTCCGTTTGAGAATTCCTCTCAACGGACTAGAATCTCCTACACTGGGACCTCCGTAAGTCCCCGACATCGAAGAATCTCCTCTTCGTTCACTGGGCTGGTTGTACCATTGAAGTTCCCCGGAGTTAGTCATTTCATTCGTGGTGAGACGAGAGACCCTAGCTGACACGGCGGTGAAATAAAAATAAACTAGGGTCCCCATTTTGTGTGAACTTCGGATCTCGTTAAAAACACACAAAAAATCATCAACATCAAAACACAAAAAATGGCGTAAAGGCATCCACTTGTTTGATAATCTCTGCTACCTACTTGCTAGTGTATGTTTTTACGTTTTGGGAAAACTGTGAACATGTCTCACGAGTCTTTTGAGGAGAACCACCCTAGCCGTGGTTTGTCAGCCGACCCGCGAGTCTATGCTATGGACTCGGGTCCTTCTCATGACCCCTCGCATGAGGTGCAGGTTATTGCCGGGGACACGTCCCCACCACAGGATATCTCTTCTTTACTGGGCGTCCTCGCCAACACGGAGCTTACCTCTGAATAGCTCCGGGCCTTCCAGGCCATTCTAAAGGGGAAATCTGTTTCCCCCACGCCCCAGGAATCAACTCCGGTCATCGCACCTCTCCAAGAGTCCGTGTAGGCCATTCCATCTCCCTCATTGGCGCAAGTCATCCAGTCTCCCTCGCTTCAAGGACAAGCGAGCCAACAACCACCCTCATTCCAGTTCCTGTCACAATCTTAAACTCCCGTTGTTCCCCAGACACCGCTCCAGCCAGGGCCAACTGTCGGCGATCCGACAGCTCCCTCTCATTCGGGGTTTCCCCCTCAAGTCTCCGGGAGACAGTTTCTCCCCCAGTGGCAAGTGCCACCTTCACCTCCAGAGGAGCTCGCCCAATCGCTCCTCAATAGGTTCAATCGCATGGACGAGCAGTTTCAAAATCTAAGAAGAATGGTGGACGTGAAAGTCACCCCGGAGGTTGCTTTGCCAATCCTTCCCGTCATTCATCTTCCTCCCTCCGAAATGCCCACGTACCGCAGATACAATGGTACCGGCAACCCCTTCATTCACCTCAAGGACTTCATGTATGAGTCCTCCTATTGGCAAAATGATCAAAGGTCCATGGCATACCTCTTTCGGAGATCATTGGATGGTCCTGCGCTTGAGTGGTTCTATTATCTGGAGCCCCATGAGGCCGAGAATTTTGAAATAGTCCAGAGAAGGTTCTTGCAGAAATATAGGGATAGGGTCGGTCCCTCACTCTCCATTACCGACCTAGTGGCCGAAAGAATGAAACCCGACGAGGATTTTGTCCGATATGCTGATAGATGGAGGTCTCTGGCGGAAAGAATAAGGGATACCCTCTCCGAGCCCGAACAAGTGAAGATGATTGTGTCTAATGCAACCCCACAGTTCAGACATGTCCTGGCCATGAATAAACTTACTACAATGGAGGAACTCTATGAAAGTGCCCGATACATCCAAACCCAACTAAAAGACTCCCCCATCATGAACATGTTTGAGTCGCCGAAGCCCAAAGTGGTCAGAAAGACAGGCGCTGGTGTCCCGGGCGGAGCCACAGAAGGGGTCGTGACAAATGAGCAAGTCAGTGCGATCAACAATGCCAACTATGCAGTCAACCCAAGGCCTCCACAAATGCCCCGACTTCCCCTTCAACCGGGTCCTTTCCCTCTTCGTCCTCCACCCCAAAATAATCCACCCCAGGATAATATGCCTCCATTACGCCAACCCCAGCAACAACAACCACAACCTCAGCAACAACAACCACCGCTTCAGTACAACCAAGTTCCACCCCCGGGGAACTATGGTCCCCAACAACAACAAAGGAGGCCGCTCGGTCCCAAGAGAGACTACTATCCACCATTGCCGGAAACCTTAGCATACATTTTTAATGCCCTCATGGCATCAAACCAACTCGCCCTACCCAGAGAAAGGCCCGCGTGGCCACTCAATGTTGATACATCCAAATACTGCGTCTACCACAGGCAGCCGGGACACACAGTAGATTACTGCTTCCATATCAAAGATTACATCCATGATATGAATGATGAACATCAAATAGATTGGGATGAGATGAGATGATACGTCGCGGCTCTCAAGGCTAGGAGACCCCCTCATAGGCCACAGCAGCAGTTACAACAGCAACAGCAACCACAACAACAACAGCAGGCTCAGTAGGCCCCACAACAACAGCCCGACATGGGCATAATCCAGAATCTATTACCGGAGCACCAACAACCCAATAATCAGGTTAACCCCATCTCCTCCTTCCCGGAAGTCGGGAGAGAGCAGGTGTGGCACCAGGAAAGTACCTCCAACCCTATCGTCATGCAACCCCCTCACCTTGCCCGGGTAGCACCTCTCTCTCATCAACCCGCGTCAGTATCACCATCACCATTTCCACTACCATTATGCCCTCTCATCCGCACCCCGACCTCCTATCAACCGACACTCTCCACTACGCCTTCACACCCTCTCATCTTCTCTCACTCCCCCACTTTACCATCCACCTCTACCACATTTACCCCTACTCCTTCTAAACCCCTTATCATCCGTCAACCATACATAACCCCGTCTTTCTCCACCGTATCACCACTAATACCTTCAAAACCACTCATTAACCATCACCCACCTCAAAATCATTACCCACTTCAAGCCCTACGCACTCCTACTTCGTCTACACCGCCACCTTCTAGACCCCTTATCCTTCATAATCCGCCCAATATCCCCTCTACCTCCACCATGCCGCCACCTAACAAACCCCTCATCAGAATCCCTGCTCCCGTCATCACCCCTGCTTCATCAACCATTCCTCCACTACTACCCCTCAAACCCCTGTTAAAACTCACTGCTACCCCCACAGAGGTACAAAAGCCGCAGGCAATGGTGCTCCGGAGTGGAAGGATTTTCCACAGGGTTTTGCCCCACAACAGTCAGAATCCAGAGCAATCTCAGCCAGAGAAGGATGATGCAGAACAACCAGAAAGAGCTATCCCTGGAACACAGTATGATCTATTGAAACACTTGGACAAGACACCTGCCCGGATCTCCATCCTAGAACTACTTCAAAGATCCACATCCCACCAGCCGGCCTTGATGGAATATCTTCAAAAGGTCATGGTTAATGAAGACCTCCCCGTGGAGAAGATTTCGACCGTCCTGACCCCAACAGACACACAACCAGCCATCATGTTTCATAACTACGAGCTCGCTCCCAAGGAAGCTCGGAAATATGCATTGTGCATTTCAATAAAAATTAATGGGGTATCCATAAACCCGTGTCTTGTGGACACGGGTGCATCCATAAATGTGATCTCCATGAGCACTCTTCAACTGTGTGGGGTCAACGAGGAACAAATAAGACCTTCCTCGATCACGGTCACGGCTTATGACAATAGCAAAAGGCCGCCGCAGGGGATGATTATTCTGAAGGCAGAACTAGGCCCCATGTCAATTCCCACGGAATTTCATGTCCTCGACATGGACCCCACATTCAAGGCTATATTGGGTCGCCCTTACATCGAAGCCATGGACGCTGTGCCTTCCACCAACCATCAGTGCCTGAAGTTTCCTTACAATGGGAGAATTATTAAAGTGGTCAGTACACCTGTCCTTCACACAGTGGATGCTGTCAACACCTCTCTGCCTTCTTTTTGGCCGTCTCATCGGCCCATATTGTCACTGCTGGATGTACGTGATCCATCTCATGTTCCACTAGCACCAAAGGAGCCGGTCAGGGCAACCACAACACCATGTCTCCCTTTTCACTCCAAAGGTTGGGAGATTATGAGGAACATCGGCTATCAACAAGGAAAAGGTCTGGGCGCACAGTTACAGGGTATGCTCAAACCGCCAAAGGAAATTAGGCCGAACCGCAGGTTTGGCCTAGGTTTCAAAGGACCGTTCAAGGCAGATTAGAAGCCCCTCACGTGGACTCTATCAAACCACTTCAACAGAGGGCCCGTTGTTCAGATGGGGGATCACCCACGAGAAGCATATGGGGGATCACATGCTGTATATTTGGCTGAAAAATGTCCGAGGATCACCAAAAGAGGCAAGATCAAAGATCCGGAATGCGAGTGGGACAAATGGTTCGACATACGGGACATTTTCGTTGCACTGGAAAGGATGTTCTCGTCTCCGCAACTTGAAGGACCACCATTGATCTCCGAAATACCAGAGAATATTACCACTCTTGCCAAGGTTCCAAACTATCCTCGTCCTCGCCAGAAGGACTCTGTCATCGACTGATTTTCATCCGTCCTCAACATTACCGTCGACGGCTCATTAGCCGCCATCTTCTCCATCCACTCGTCTCAGCCTTTGCTGATATCTTCTTCCTGGGCCAGACAATTGTCTGATGATCTTCCCAGATCCCCTTCTCTGTTTACATACCTACGTGGGCTTTTCAACCCGCGCCAGGTCTTCAACCATGATCTGCTCTATGAGCCTCACAATCCTCTAGCCATAACCACTTTTCTCTCTCCTCCAATCTCTTTTTAATGCTTTGTCATTAAAAATGAAAACAAAAAAAAAAACGTCAATTTTCAAATTCCCCAACAACACATCTTCGTTGAGGAAACCTCCTACATCTCCCACGGGTGCGTACTGCCTTGCAGACCACCCGTCCAAGGTCCGATGAGCGACCTTTTCTACCCCTCCTCTGAGGGGTCTTCTCCTGTACATTCTACACCATCCTCTTCGTCTTCCTCTTCTTCTGTAAATATTGCCAGTCAATCTAGGAATGATAGGCCAAGGGTAGTACCTAGAAAGAAATCCAAGGGTAGGCAGATCGCTCGTCGATTCCTTCTGGATTTGGCCGCCAGGTGTCAGGCCCTTCTTGACATCCCCCAGTTGTTAGAAAATCCCATCCAGCTACCCGAAATAGAATGCGGGGGCGACTGTGCATCTGATGAAGGGTATGGAGTCTACGAGATCACAGATGAAGAATGCCCCACTGAAGATGAGGGTGAAGAATATGAGGATGCGGCGGGCGCATACGCTAGTGGAATGAGGAGATTCGACGAGCCGTCAACCGCCGTAGAAGAATCCACCAAAGAAGTCAACTTGGGAACTGAGGAAGACCCTATGATCATCCTCATAAGTGACAATCTACCACCCTCTGAAGAAGAGGCATTAATTGAGGTTCTCAAGGAATATAAGGACACGTTTGCATGGAGCTACGAGGATATGCCGGGTCTGGATTCAACCTTGGTCGAACACCGTTTAACCCTAAAACCAGGGTCCATCTCGGTAAAACAAAGGTTAAGGCGTTTCCACCCTCAGATGGCTTTGAAAATGAAAGAAGAGGTCGATAAGCTCCACAAAGCCAGGTTCATTAGAGTCGTTCTTTATCCTCAATGGGTGGCGAACATTGTCCCGGTCATGAAGAAAGATGGGAAAGTCAGGATTTACATCGACTTCCGGGACCTTAACCGCGCGTGTCCAAAGGATGATTTTCCCTTACCTCACATTGATGTGCTGATTGATAACACGGCAGGCTACGAAACCCTCTCTTTCATGGATGGATTTTTAGGATACAATCAAATTCGTTTGGCAGAAGAGGATCAAGAAAAGACGCCATTCACTACCCCTTGGGGAACATATTGTTACGTGGTCATGTCGTTCGGATTAAAGAATGCTGGAGCTACTTACCAAAGAGCGATGATGGCCATATTTCATGACATGATGCACATATATCTGGAAGTGTATGTGGATGACTTATTGGTAAAATCAAGGACCAGGATGGAACATCCAGAAGTTTTGGCTAAGGTCTTGCAGAGGTCAAGGGAGTTCCAACTGAAAATGAACCCGAAGAACTGTGTGTTTGGTGTGTCGTCAGGTAAATTGCTGGGGTTCATTGTGAGCAAAAGAGGGATCGAGATAGATCCTGACAAAGCTAAGGCTATCAGGGATATGCCGTCTTCCAAGAATTTGAGAGAAGTCCGAGGTTTAATCGGGAGGTTGCAATTTATTCGTCGGTTTGTGTCCCAACATTCACAAAGGTGTAGACCTCTCTACGAGTTGACCAAGCCAGGAGTAGAATTCCACTGGAATTCTAAATGTCAGAAAGCTTTTGAAGGGTTAAAGGAATATCTGGCTAGTCCACCCGTTCTCATTCCACCCAAACCGGAAAAACCTCTGATCCTTTACGTCTCAGTCTTGGATGACTCCGTGGGAGCCGTCCTCGCACAAGCTGATGAAGAAGGCAAGGAACGGGCAACCTATTACTTGTCCAGACTTCTCAATCCCTGTGAGCAGAAGTACACCGGCATGGAGAAAACCTGTGCTACCCTCGTTTGGGTAGTGCAGAAATTGAAGCACTACTTCTTGGCTCACGAGGTCCACTTGATTGCTCGAATGAATCCTTTCAAATTCCTTCTGGAGAAAGCCGTCCTTACGGATAGGCTAGCACGCTGGTAAAGTTTTCTCTCTCAGTTCGACATCACCTACATCCAGCAGAAGGTGATTAAAGGCTATGCCATAGCCGAGCATCTCGCTCACCATCCTCTTCCCAAATTCGATCCCGTCCAATCAGAGTTTCCAGATGAGGAACTAATGTCCATCAACCGATCAGATGAGCCAATGTGGACGCTATATTTTGATGGAGCTCTAAATTCTCAAGGGAGAGGAATCGGCATCGCCCTCCTGTCGCCTGAAGGCCTCACATTCCCATTGGCATACCAACTTAAATTTCCAGTCACCAACAATATAGCTGAATATGAAGCCCTTCTAGCTGGCCTAGAACTCACTCATTCTTTTCGTATCACTGAGTTGCGAGTCGTAGGTGATAGTCAACTCATCCTTCGCCAGGTGCTCACTAAATATCGCACTCGCGATCCCAAACTCAAGCCATACCAAGAACTCACTGCTACCTTTGCCAAACTGTTCGCCAAACTGATCTTTGTTCATGTCCCTCGTCATCAGAATATTCTCGCCGATGCCCTCGCCTCGTTGGCATCATCCATAAGGTTCCCTCTAGGAAGATGGTTTAAGTCCATTTCCATCTATAAACTCTGCGCCCCTGTAATCGATGATGCTTCCTACGTAAACATCAAAGACAGGATAGCAAGAAAGATCCTACAGGAAGATATCCTTGAGAAGAGGGAAATCATGTTGGCAGAGGCCGAAGAGGAACTGGCTGATGAAGAGAAACCATGGTTCTATGAAATTGTCAAATATTGCCAAGATCAGTGTTATCATGAAGGGGCCACCACAGAGGACAAGAAAGCCATAAGAAGGGTGGCTCAGAAATATACATTGGTTGGAGGTCTACTCTATAGGAGGAGCCTTACTGGTATTCTGTTAAGATGTCTTGGTGACGACGAGGTTTGGAAATGTGTGGAGGAGACGCACTCGGGTGTGTGCGGTGGCCACGTGAATAGTCAGATGCTCGCCAAGAAGATCATTCGCCAAGGCTTTTATTGGCCCACTATGGAAGAGGATTGTGCTGTCTATGTCCGTAGGTGTGTCAAGTGTCAAGTTCACGCCGATAAAATCAATTCACCATCTTCCTCACTTCATCCAATATCCTCCCCATGGCCTTTCTCCATGTGGGCATTCGACATCATTGGTCCCCTAGGTGATCCCAATTCCCTCACTAAGCAGAAATCTTTCATCCTTACTACGACGGAATACTTCACCAAATGGGCCGAAGCCGAAGCTTACGTGGAAATCAAGGTATCAACAGTCTGCAAGTTCATCATGAAGAACATCCTCGCCAGATTCGGCGTCCCAAGCACGATCGTCACCGACAATGGGCCACAGTTCATTTCTCAGGACCTACAGGACCTCTGCAAAAGGTACGCAATTGCATTGCATCATTCATCGCCTTATTACCCACAAGGTAATGGCCAAGCGGAGGCCACCAATAAAACATTGCTCAAAATCATCAAAAAATCTGCGAGTCTAGTAAGTTTTCAGACTGGCCAGAAAAGCTTATCGAAGCTCTATGGGCCTATCGCACTTCAATCCGTACCCCCACCGGGCAGACTCCATTTGCCCTTACTTATGGTATGGAAGCGGTAGTCCCGTATGAGACTCTGATCCCTTCTCTCAGGGTACAATTGGATGAGAAATTTCCCCTCGACGATCGTCGTAATTAACTCCTTGCCTAGTTGGAACTCTTGGATGAGAAGCGACTGGCCGCTGCCGAACACGCGCGTGTGTATCAAAATAGACTCGCTCGCTTTTACCAAAAGAAAGTCGTTGAGAGAAAATTCAAAGTCGGTGAGATGGTCGTAAAAAGAATTTTTGTCAAACCTGGAGGTCCGCGTTCTAAGCTCCAACCCAATTGGGAAGGACCATTTGTAATTCAAGCCGTGTACCCTGGCAACGCCTACAAGCTAATCAACGCCGAAGGGACCGAGTTATCCCACCCTTGGAATGGGCTTTATCTTAAGAAATACTACCCTTAGCACAAAACAAACAAAAAAAGTGATGAAAAGATAAAAACATCAAAAAACAAAGAAATTTTGAAAACCACTAAAAATATGGAAAATTCAAAATACCGATGCCTGGCAGTCACCATGTAGTTAAGTCCCTGCATCTAATCTTCATGTTAGGATAGGGCCCATTAAGGCTTGCTAGGCACCGGGTCTTGGTTTGCCAGAACCGTGGAGATCCCTGTCCGGCCACGTCGGCCTATGCTCGCTCGAAGGAAGCCAACATGTGCTCACTTATGTATTTTATTCAAAAAAAAGGGTCGGTAGCATCAGCTACGGTGGAGCGTCACCCAGAAGATCTCCGGAAGCTGTAATCTTTATTCTTTTCCCTTCGACCAAATGAGACAGTTGGCGCCCTTAAAACGCTGAGCATGAGAAACCGAAACTCAAACCCCAAAGGCAAGAGTAGGATCCATTTCCTCGAGCATCGATCAGAGCACGAGAAGAGGGCAGTGTCCCCGCAGGCATATGAAAAGGGAGCCCACAAATGTCAAACGACTTTATGTCCCTCACAAAAAGAAATACAAAATCAAAATCAAGAGAAAAGCCTGGTCGTGACCGTGCCTGTTGCGATAAACGGAACCCCTCAAAGCAAAAGTCTGAATCCACAAAAGGGGCCGTGGAATGTAAACACTCGAGATTTGGTCCGAAGTTGTCCGAAAGGAAAGAGTTAATGGGCCCTTATTCGCTCGTCGGGTTAACGGTTTTGCCGGTCCTCTCAGGAGGTTTATCCCCTGCGCTCTTCCTTCTTCCTCTAAAGATGAAGGTTCGATGGAGTTTCTAAAGGATGAAAACTGTCTAGGGTCTGTGACCTTATTTTAATATACACATTTGGTTGCCTACTTTGAAAAGTAAAAGCTATCGCTGCGAAGGAGTCTCTGTGTTTCTGGCTGGTCAAGACCCCTGTTTACCACCTTGATGTCTTCTTGTTTAACCTCGGGCTTAGGCCAATGCAAGCGCGTCACCTATGGGTGCAACGGCGTCTGATTCCGGGTCAACGTCGCGCGGTTGGTCGTTAGGGTTCCACGGTGTTCCATCATATACCATCTAGAGTTGTGAGGAAACAGACCCGGGTCGGGCAAATCTTTTACCTCAAACATCTTTTGGGTGAATCCATGTGGTCGGAAGCAACTGGGAGCCTAAGCATGGCATGACGGTATTGTCATCAGGGTAAGTCTTAGCCGGCGGGATCATCATTCGAGGGGTCTAGAGGCCCAAATCAACCTAGATGTGCACTTAGGATACCTGGGAGGTTAGTAAGAAACCCCTGTTCTCACGAATGTTAGGTGCCATTTGAGTGCTTGCCGGGCGTTAGCAATAAAAAATTTTTATAATAAAAGTAAAAAAAATGGGAAAAAATGTACATATTTGCAAACAAAAACAAAAAAATCTTTTTTATGATAAAATAAAAAAATGCCAAATATAAAAAAAGAAAAACAAATCAATTTTGCATGATTGCATTTACGTGCAGCATCTCACTTTAATACCGCTTGCATTCATGTGCCTGCATGTCGCATTTATCATCACCACTTCTTTCCCTTGCCTTCGTTAAAATAAAGGCTTCGCCCCTTGACCAGTTATCAAGGACAGTCACAGTGACCGTTTGCTTATTGAGCAAGGGGCCAAGTCAGAACAGAAATTCTGATTTGTTTGTTTTAGTGATGTGTGCAGGGATTCAGGCAACAGAAGCAAATGTGAAAACCAAACAAACCAAACCTTGTGTTTTATTCCAAAAACTAAAAAAAATTACATCAAGTTCCGCCCTCTCTCTCTGCATTACTCGTCCCACTACTCTCCGGGCAAAACGCTCTCAAAGGTGCTACCCAACTACGAAAAGCGGTACTCCTACCGCTCTGTACTCCCCTTCCTATTCCCACACCCTGGCGTTGATCTACGGAAGCAGTAGAGAAGCTACCAACCCGAAAGCCACGCTCTCGTGCTCTTCGGTAGCGCTCCTCACCATCTCTCAGCCACTGTTCAGCAAGACCAAGGCTGATTCGGAGTTCGAATAGTTGGGCCTCCATGGCCCTTCGTTCCTCCCTTTCAGTTAATCTGTTGGCTCTTTCTCTCTCTGCGTCTCTTTCTCTCTCTGCACGTTCTCTCTCGCGGTCTTCCCTCTCCAACTGGAGAGTGATCCTCAGTTCTACGGCATCCCTAGAGGAGTCGTCATCAGAATGACGCCGCAGTTCCCTCTCCAGTTCTGCTATCCTAGCCTCCTTCTGCGCAGCCTTGGCAAGCGCTTCTTCCGTCTCCTTTTCCTGCCAAGTGTACCATCTCAGATACACGATAAGGCATAAACAAGGAGAACTCAACACTGAAACTTTTACTTGTATAGAGAGCATCCATTCTGCCTCCGCAGCACGCTGCGTGGCGTGAGCAAGTTGCTCATGAAGCAAGTCAAGTTCTGAGGTGGGAATCCACAAGCTGGAAGAGGCACCACCCACTCCCATCGCTGGGGAAGCCGCGCCAATCTGGGCATGCTACGACCGCGTGAATTAGCAGCCAACATCTGGAATCTGGGGTTTTAATTAGGAACGTACTGTACACCTACCAAGGTGCTCGTAGCTCCGCGGGCATCGCCCAACTGTTGTTCCATCTCTGCCAAGCGAGTTCGTAAATTCGCTATCATGGCATCCCGGACATCCTGCAGCCCTACAAGTCAGCATTTTCACCAGAAAACCAAGAAAAGGAGAAAGAAGAGAAGAGAAAAGGGGAAACCTACCTCCACAAGTCCCCGGGGTTGGAGCCGCTCTGCGTACTTTGTCCTATATAGACGCAAGTAGTCCTCGCTATCCCGTGCCTGTGATTCTACAATCGTGCCACCCCGTTGCCAGTCTTCATACTGTTCAGGGAACTGCACGCGCCAGTCAATGCAGGTCGTCGGTCCTCGCGTCTTTCTCCCGACACGAGGTGGTGCAGCTGAATCCACCCATTCTTGAGCCAGTCCTAAAGTCCTCATAACTAATTGTAGCCGAAGCGGCTCGATTTCATTCAGGCAGTGCATCCACATTTCCCATCCGAACCGGGCACGACTTGCTAGAACCCACGGCTGGTCGGCATCGACCATGTCTGAGTAGGGCCTCCAGTTTACCATCGCTGCAGGGAACTCCTATAGCTCCCGCCTTAGCACCATCAGTTGGTAGGTTAGGGGTGCCGCACTCATGATGGGTTCCCACCGCCTGGCTAACGGCACCACCACGGGTCGCCAATGCCGAGCTCTCCCCATAGGGAGGTAATAATAGCTTCATAGCTCCTCGACACAGGTCATCAGTACTTTGCAAAAACACAAAAAAATACAAAACAAGCAAAACCAAAAAAATACCTGGATGAATGGTGTGAAACCACTCACAGTCATCTCACGATCCGTTTCTTAGAATAGGCCTGCAAACAAGTGTGCCAGCATGGCGGCTCCCCAGGCATAATACCCTACTCTTTCAAGGTCTGACAGCAGCTCCAGGAAGCAACATTGGATACCGTCCCCTTTCGAGCTCAGTACCAATCTCCCCAAAAGGAAGAGGAGAAATCTGCTCAAATCTATGTTGCATCTTTCCCAGTTGCCGAAATCTGTGCAGTACACGGCACGACATCCTATTTCCATCCTTTCCATGAACTCTTCTGAGGATTCATCGTCCCGCCGACGAGTGTCGGTGAGCCCTAATGCATCCATCAGGGACGCCCTAGCTACCGACCTTTTTTTTCGACCATCTAGGTCCAAACCCAGTAGCTTCCGAGCACCTTCTCGGTAATCCGCATAAGTGACTCCGGTCACTGCCTCGCCATCCACCTTGAGACTCGTAATTCAGACCACATCCTCCAAGCTGGGCACCATGTGCCCCCAGGGCATCAGGAATGCCCGGCTCACTGGGTCCCATCTCTCACACAAGGCTTGGATCAGAACCAGGTCGGGCTTGATCGGCTCGATCCGAAGGAAGGTACCAAATCCCATCACGTCTAGCCTCGCCTTCTGAAAATCTGGGAGGCCCCTGTACGCTGCTACTACCAACTCCCATAAGATTTGTGATTTCATCACAACCTACACATATAAGGAATGGAGGTGAGGTTTGGTCAGAAGAAAGGAAGAAAGAATGAGAAAAGGGCAGGAAAGCTCAGTTTACGAGTTGTGATTGAGCCCTTTCACTGAAGTGCCCTTCGAGGTCTGAAAGCCTCCTGGAACTACTACCACTGGATCTGCTTCTCTTCGAGGAATGGGAAGATTCGCCCTCCATCCAACTCTCAGAATTTTGAACTCCTCCTCTCCCGTGAGAACTTGTGCTCCTCGAGTTAGTCCTCGATATACCTCGGAAGATAAAAGGGACAAGAATTTATAGAAATGGAAGGAGTGCGGGCCAAGATTGCCTCCATCACCTGTTAATGATAGCCCTCGCAATGAGGCACCGGCCAAGCGGTCCCATGTGTCGCTTCACCGCTCGCACAGGGTGATTGACTGGACGAAGAATAGGACGAATAGCCCCTATGTTGTCTAGGGATACCCTATCATGATTTGGAGGACGTCCGCAAAATTTGACACAACGTTGGGAAAAGAAACTAGGGCCGTCCTTTTTGACTTCGACGACAGATTCCCGTGGAAAATGGTCACAAGACGCGATTCTCTGCTTGAGGCGGAGTCTCGGCAGACCCATCACATGGGAACAGTGCAAAGGAGAAGAAGTGTAGGGAAGAAGGAACGCACAAGAGAACAAACAAGCAGCAGAAAATAAAATCATTCCATTCATAATTCTACATAAGCTGTCACAAACACTACAATCATAGAGAGGTGGCGGGTCCACTAGCTCGCCAATCCTCACCATCACTCATCTCTCTGGGCACTCTCCTCCTCTCCCCCGAGGTGAGGGTCCCTCAGAAGCCTCCGGGATCCCCGTGCAGTAGCACCTGCCTCGCCTCTGGGCGCCTGCTCCGCAGCAGTGACTCGCTGCTCCTCCCCTGGCGTGGCGAAGAAGCCACTGGTGGCAAAGTGACCGGACTGGCGGAGTCGCTCCCCGAACTCTCGCGCTCTCTCGTAGCGCGTCTCCATCCCTCCTAGCCTCTGCACGACGGCCTGAAGGCCCAGCTGGAGCTCCCTCACTTGGGCCTCCAAGGCCCTCCTCTCGGTCAGATCCCGCTGTCGCTCGGACCTTCTCTCGGCTTTCTCTCTCTCTGCCTCTCTCCTCATCATCTGCAGAAGAACCCTTAACTCCAGGATGTCTGGAGAAGGTCTCTCCTCACCACGATGCCGCAGCTCCGCTACAGTCGCCACCCAGGCGTCACGCTCCTCTTCCGCCCGGGTCGCGCGGGCCACCGCACCGGCAAGTTGCTCCCGGAGGGAGGCAATCTCGAGAAAAGGGGCCGAGGAGCTGGAAGATCCGCCAGCCACTCCCACCGTCGCTGTCTGCTGGGCACGCTGGAACAAAATAAACAACGGCCGTCAGTGAAACTCCAAAATCTAAAGTTAAAAGTGTGGCACGTAACTTACCAGGAGCGACAGCTCATGTTGAGCGACGGCCAGCTGCCGCCTAGTCTCTGACAGTTGGGCGCGCGAGCCACCGATGCCACACGTGTCCCCAACTTGGGGAAGCCCCGCGTAACTCTCTCTCTGCCGCCGCAGGAAGTCGGCACTGTCCTGCACCAGTACACCCCCTTGCTGTCCAGGGAGACGTACGGGCCAGTCCTCGAGCCTCGCCTTGTCGCGACTCTCCCTCCTGACGCGGCTCGGCTCGTCCGCACTCGCCCACTCATCGGCCAGGCCCAGGGTCCTTGCCATGTCCTGCACCAAGAAAGGGGTCCCACATCAGTCAAAAATAACGCGTCCCCTGTCTAGGACGCGTCCATCATTTAAGTGCGACACTAGCCGAACCCTTTCCCCCTTCGCACGGCTTGCTTCAAAACTCAAAATGGATCAAAGAGGGGGAAAACCAAGCACTCACCGAGCCGTGTTCACCTCCTCCCGCGCCATCGGGCCCCTCGGGTCCCTCGGGGGCCCGAAGCGGCCCTTCCTCCTCCATGGACGCCGTTCCGTGCTCTGGCGCGTCCCTCCTCGGGCGAGGAGTTCCTCGTCCCTCTCCACCTTCACCGTGATCGGGCCCACCGAACTCCATCAATCAAAAGAGAAGGAAGATGAAAAACGGGCAAGCGAGTTTTGGCGGAAGGCGGGCTCGTTTGCGGTTAAGGCACGGGAGAAGAAAGGCCACCCGACGCTTTAAATTTGAATTCAAGGACTAAGACACGTCCTCGCGCCTGGACGCGCCCAAAAGGAGGATAAAGGAAATAGAATCCCCCCGTGCAAAGCGTAGTTCCCCGCTGTTCAGGGCAAGGTCTCGTGGAGCGTGCCTCGAAGGACAACTTAGTGCAAAGAAGAAAGTGTGGGAGAGAGAAAAGTACACACAACACAAGAAAGCCATTTTCATTTCATATAATAGCCGAAAATACATCATACAGTGAGAAGGGTGACGTGCACAAGTAACTCTTTAACTCTCACCATCACCCTCCTGGTCATCTCTCTCCTCCCTCCTCTGACGGGGATCCCTAGGGGGCCTCTGCGAACCCTGAGAAGCCGTGCTCGCCTCGCCCTGCGGTGGCACTCCAGCCTCGAAGGCGCGACGACGCTCCTCGGCCGAAGAAACCAGATAGCTGCCCATGGAAAAAGAACCGGACTGACGAAGTCGCGCCCCGCGTTCCTTCACCCTCTGGTACCGCTCCTCGCTCTCCCGAAGCCTCCCCTCCGCCGTGCCGAGACTCAATCGGAGCTCCAGCAGCTGGGCCTCTAGAGCCCTCCTCTCGGTCTGATCCCGCTGTCGCTCCTCCCTCTCTCTCTCTCTCTCCCTCTCCCTCTCTCTCTCCACGCTCTCCCTATCCCTCTCCCTCTCCTCTCTGTCCCTCATCGCCTCTCTCCTCGACAGCTCGAGGGTGATCCGCAGATCCACTACGTCACGAGGGAGCTCCTCAGCCTCCCATCGACGCTTCTCCTCCAGCTCTGCAATCCGGGCGTCACGCTCCGCCACCCGAGCATCGCGCTCCTGCTCGGCACGAACAGCACGCGCCAGGGCCTCCCGAATCTCGACCACCTGTCAAAGCACGCATGCACCATAAGAGAACAATAGTGATAGAAGGAAAGCAGCCAGAAGAGAGTCAAGGTCAGGCAAGCACTCACTCGAGCCTCGCGGTCACGCTCGGCCTCCTCAGCCCGAGCCACTGCATACGCCAGCTGCTCCTGGAGGGCAGAAACCTCCGGAGGAGGGCCCCGCGAACTGGAACCCGCTCCACCAGCCGTCCCGGCTGCCGCTGTCTGGTGGGCCCGCTAAAACACGGGGTAAACGGCAGTCAAAGGCTAAGCATCAAAAATCCAGGTCACAAAAAAATGCATCGCATAAACTCACCAGGATCTCCAACTCCTGTCGGATGGCCACCAACTGTCGCCTGGCGTCCGCCAACTAGGCCCGCAGGTCGGCGATCATGGTATCACGAGCATCCTGCATGGCACGTAAGTTAGTACCACATGCATATACATATAGAAAGGTGAAGCAGTTTCATTTCACTTACCCCTGCCATACCACCCAAGGAGAGGCGGTCCCCGTACGTAGCTCGGTACCGTCTCATGTAGTCTGTGCTATCCTGTACATGGGACACCACTGGGACCCCGCCCTGCTGCCAGTCCTGGTACTGTGCTGGGAAGCGCGTACGCCAGTCCACAACCTTCACCTTCCCCTTAGTCTTCCGCCCAATGCGGGCCGGCTCTTCTACATCAACCCACTCCTGGGCCAGCCCCAACGTCCTCATAACCAGCCTCAGCCGAAGCGGCTCGATCTCATTCAGGCAATGGACCCACACGTCCCGCCTGAAACGAGGAAGACCCGCTACAACCCAGGGCTGGCCAGCATTGCCCATGCCCAGGTAGGGCCTCCACACCACCTGCATCACCATGCATATATCATGATAGTCACATGCATAAAAACACAAAAAATCATACGCATCATACCATGGCCTTGGGATACTCGCTCAACTCTCGACGAAGCGACGCCAGCTGGTAGCCGTGGGGTGCTGCAACCACGACCGGCCTCCACCGCCGCACCAGAGGCACGGCCCTCCTGTTCCCATGCCTAGCCCTCCCCATCGGGAAATAGTAATAGCTCCACACCTGCATCCATCATACATCACTAGTACAATAATTGCATATTTAACTGTGGGAATGCATAAATAAAATGTTTACCTGGAGAAAAGGTGCGAAGCCACTGACTGTCGTCTCCTTCTCCGAAGTCTGGGAGAGATCAGCAATCAAATGGGCAAGCAGAGCCGCTCCCCACGCGTAGTGTCCCACTCTGTCCAGATCCGCCAAGATCCCGAGGAAACGGCAGTGGATGCCATCCCCCTTCGTCCCCAGTAGAAGGCGGCCCAGGAAGAAGAAATAAACCTCCGAAGGTCTAGATCCACCAGCTCCCTCTCGCTCGGATCCTGGGTGAAAGCTGCGCGGGCATCTCCCTCCAATCGTGCCAGAAACTCCGCTCCAGTCTCGCTAACCCGCTGGCGCGGGTCGACGAATCCGAGTGCCTCCATGATCTCCACTCGGCCAACTACCCTGCTGTCTCTATCAGTCACGCTCGTCTCTAACCACAGCAGGTCCAGGGCACTCTCTCGGTAGTCAGGGTAGGTGACCCCGCTCACCACCTCTCCGTCAACTCGTAGCCCAGTAATCCGAGCCACGTCCACTAGTGTCGGCACCATGTGCCCCCAGGGCATCAAAAACGCCCGGCTCGGTGTGTGCCACCGCTCCCTCAGTGCCTGGATAAGAGGAAGGTCGAGCCGGAAGGGCTCGATCCTAAGGAAAGCTCCAAAGCCCATGGCGTCCACGCGCGCCCTCTGGAAGTCCGGCAGCCCACGGTATGCTGCCACCACTAGGGACCAGCTGATCCGTCCCTTCATCACGCCCTGCACACCACAAAACCAATAGAGAACACATCAGCATCATGAATAGTAATAAACAATAACATTGTATATACTACTTATTCATTTTATTTTATTTTTCTTTTTAAAATTTTTTTTTTTGTGGAGGCGTCCAGGCCCCTGGACGCCTCCTTTCCATTTCCTTTATTTTCTTTTATTTTTAGAAAAACCCAAAAAACCAAAACAAAAATAATATTAATAATATATATATTATTATGGAGGCGTCCCAGGCCCTGGACGCCTCCTTATTTTTATATTATTTTTGTAAACAAATAAAAAAATAATAAATAAAAAGAAAAGGAAAATGTGGAGGCGTCCAGGCCACTGGACGCCTCCTTTCCCTCACTCCTCGGCCTTCTCTCACAGCCTCTCGCCCATCCGTTTAGCCTATTGAAA
>JAHNEJ010003065.1:0-57930 GCA_022559845.1 Amorphophallus konjac
CGCATCCCTTTGGCTGGCTATTTCCTTGTGATCAGTTTGAAGTTTTCCAGAAAATTCCTATCGCTTGTTGGTAAAGAACGGGTGTCGTTTACCTTAACGCCCTCTTTTTGATACACTCCGCTTCATTTCCACTTCATCTTCATGTTCCATTTCACTTTCGCTTCACCTCCGCTCGCTCCCCTGTAAAGAGGACATTAAGGAGGGGCATCTGTTGACACCCGTTTTATACCCAATAAGTCGGGTCATCTCCTTGTTTCATTCTATACGATGCTCCGAGTTGTTCACCCTTCATTGAGTCTCTTGATTAGTTGAAGCCTATTTTCTTGGGTCTGAACTCTTTGATCGGATATGGCTCCAAGTGGCGTTTCATTGGATGAATCTTAGCAAGCCCCTCATTTTCATTCTTGAACCTCAATGATAATAACGGTCGGCTCTAGGCGCGTTGCTTCCTCCTGACGGATAGATCCTGGACCGTTACTCTTTGAAGAGTCCTAAGGCTTGAGGCCTTGTTGTAAAGCTTATCCCTTAATTTCCACGTTGATAATAACGATCTGTCGTGCAGCCGTTGTTTCATTCTGACGCCCTATGCCTTCGCCGTCGCTTCCTTGAGGAGTCCAACTTGTTGGGTTTTCTTCCCGTTGATCTTATCTCTTTGGGATATGGTTGAAAATGGCGGTCATTCCTGGATGCGTTACTTCCAAGTGGCGGTCTGTCGTGCAGCCGTTACTTCCTTCCGAGAGTCCTGGCAGTTAAGACCTTTTCTCTGCTACTCCGTGGTCAAGATAAGGGTTTGGATTGACGATATCTCTTTCAAATCTGATCCTCAGGACCTCCTGTTCGATTCTATGGACTCTTGGTGATATTATCTTCGAGGATTTGCTAAGAGTTATCTCTTTATCTTGTTTGAATTATCCTCTGCTCGACCTAAGAGTTTGAGGGTCTATAAATAGAACCCTTGACTTCATGGCCAAAGGGGGGAGATTTTGAATTCACGACGAAGTGCTGCCAAACTCAGGAGCCATCTTCATCCAAGAGGAACTGCTTCCCACGTCCATCCATCTCATAATCAAGGGATTACTTTGGTTTTGGTCTTTCAAGTTCATCATTGCATGCTTGAGTTCTTCCCTGGTTTTTCCTCAATCAAGGCATTGTCCCTCTTCCTTCTCCACGTTTTTTCACTGTCTACTAAGCATATAAACATCTTCCCAAATTTTTAAAACACCCAGAGGGGTTAAAAAACCAAAACTCCCCGGTAATTCCCTCTCCTTTTGATGATGTTAAGTCCTTTGAGAATTGATGCTATGCTTGTGAAAAGGACTAATTGAGGTTATTGTGTTTGGTCTTTTTATATCTTTGGCAAGTTTACAGGTTCATTGACACGAGGCCCAGGTCTTCTAGCCTGCTGGAAGAATTGGAGTTGAAAGAATTCAAGCTTTGTTACTGTAGGTTGTCTGACGGTCTTGTGCAGGCGCGTCATTCCCCTCCGGCGGCCTATCGTGTGGCCGTCACTTCCAAGCGACGCACGGGGTTCTGGCCGTTACTTCCAAGTTAATCTGCAGGCTTTCTCTGGTTTTCTCTCCCGTGGGCGGGTGTTTCATCCACCTATTTCCAAGGTATATTCAGGTTCTTTTGACTTGTTTTACTTTGGTGGCGATCACATCTTTCCTTGGTATTGGGCATTAGCTATCTTCTTCATCATATCTTCCTATTTTTCTTGCTTGTTCCACCTTCACGGTGTGTTTTTATTTATTCCTTGTTCCACGCCCCGGCGTGTGTTTTCCTTTTCCTTAGCATAGTTGGATTGAGATAGCATGCACATGCTAGAGCTAGCTATGATTGCTTAGGTTCATGATCACATGTTCATAGGTTTGAGTAGATCTTTGATTGTTTGTTTGTTATCTTACCATATCGCTCTCCAAACCTCAAAAGAAAGATAGAAGATAGACAAATAAATATCAACACCGCTGAAGGGCTAAATGGGCAGTTCTGAGTCCGTTGTGAGGGCAAGTTGTGGCCCATTTGATTTTCTTCGAGGCCCATGGTTTGTGGGTCTCCCGGTGGTTGATTTCTCTTCACTGTCGTGATTCCGAAGACAGCTTCACGGTAGTGTGTGTGCGTTCGGGGAGTCCGTATGGCCCCTCTTCCATGTAGTTTCTTCAGTTTGGGGTTGCCGTTGATGCTGGGCTAGTTGGGACATACGGGCGTGCAATTTTGCACGTCCACAGCCTCACGAAGGGGGAAACGGTGAGAGAAGAAACCCCAAGCCCCCTAGCATGCTCCTACGCCCGCGAACCACGGAATCGGGGCTCAAAACGGTAGATCGGACGGACTCTCCCCGCGGCATGAACGGCCCTTCCCAACGCAAAATTGCCCCCTCTCGACCTCGTCTCGAGCTAAAACTCGCAGGGAAGGAAGACAAGAGGCTAAGGAACATCACCCTACCTCTGGTCCGCGACGAGACACGCCGATCCAAGCTCAAACCCATGAAAAACACCGTTAGAACCTCACCTTCCCACTGTTGCCGCACGCCCGCACGATCGCCTCGTCGTCACCCACGTCCTCGCGCCGTTGCACCGCCGCCGTCTGCAGCCAGAACGGAGGTCGCCGCGCTCGAACAGGAGAGAGAGAGTGAGAGAGCGGCCACGGTCGTGAGGGAGAAAGGAGAAGAAAGGAAGAAGATGAAGAAGAAAAAGAAAAGAAAATGGGGGGTATTAATAGAAATTTAGAATTTTCAAAAAATACCGAAAAATAGAAAATTACATTCCCGCGATCCTCGGAACGCACCGATCGTAACGATGCCACTCTCACCTAGGTGAACGACCCGGTTCACCCGCAACGAGGTTCCGAAGGAATTACCGAAACACACACCGGGAATCAGAAAACACATGCGGAAAAGCCACGAAACGCTCCCGGGCCTCCGAAACAACTCCGGATCGCACCGATCCGAACACGGAAGATGTCTAAAATAAAATTTCAGACACAACGGAGTCGGACACTCCTAGAAACCAGATCCGGGACCCACGAAGAAGGATCTGAAAGGTCCAGGATATTACAGCCATGGTCAGCTCTCTCGCCTGCATTAGCATTTTTTTGCATTGCATCATGGTCAGCATTTGCATGCATCATAAAGCATTTAAGTTTTAGGGTTTAGTTTCTTACCCGCTCTGCGAGGGTAGCCTCGGCCTCCTCGGCTCAATCTACGGCTCGGGTAAACTCCGCATCTCGCTCAGCCCGTCCCCCGACAGGCTGTGAAGAGGAGGACGGTGCGTCTGGTCCGGTCCTCTGGGCTCCCTCGGCCCGCTGCATTTAGAAGTCAGAGTCAATCAATTATCATGAACATGAACATTCTTTTAAGTCCAAGGTTAGGAAGTTTACCAGAAGCTCCAGTGCAGCCCAGTACTCATCCCGCAGCTGGACAGTGGCAAGGAGTAGTCCCTCGAGTTCGGCTATGCGTCCCCGCGCGTCTAGCTGCATTTAGAAGTTAAAAAATGTCAAGGCATAGAGAAATAAATGATGGCATATAGCAAAGTCTGAGTTTAGAGTTTGTACCAGTCGTCGGGTTCCACAAAAAACCTGATCACCGTACCGCTGGGCGTAGGCCTTCAAGTATGCCTCATTGCTATCAGCCTGCTCGGTCACTACCCTGCCCTTCTGCTTCCAGTCATCAATATACTTTTTCACCCGGCCGCCCCAATTTATATTGCCGCTGATCCCTTTGGAAGATTTCCCCGGTCGCTCGTCATTTCAACGAGGGAACGTCACCTCCGGCTGATGCACTCCTCGTGTCCTCATAATCAAGCGGTAGTGAAGAGGCTAGATCACATTGATGCGATGCAGCCAGATGTCCCGTCCTCCATAGGCTAAGGAAGCCGCCACCCACGGCTGCCCCTCGTGTCGCTCATTCCGGTACGGTGTCCAGCGCACCTGAAAGGACCAGTTAAGTTCATGTCAACATTTTAGAAGCATTTAGAAGCATATAGAGAAGGGTTTAAGTTTGAGAATTTACTGATGCATGCGGGTATGAGTCAATGTCATCCTGGATCGCCTGGGTCAACCTCTTGATCGACCCCATGTCTCGAGCTACCGACCACCGCCTCGCGATGGGAATCGGCCCCGGATATAGCTCGGCCCCTCGCCCGATCCCGGGTAAGTAGAGGAAGACCCAGATCTACATTTTGCAACATGCATAAGTATAAGCATTTAGAAAGCACTTAGAAAGCATTTGCAAGCATTAAGGACATTTACCTGTAGAAAAGGCGAGAAGCCGCCTGGCATGGTCTCCCGGTCTATCGCGTTGAGGGAGTCGAATAAGAAGGCCAAGACAGCCGCTCCCCACGCATATCTACCCACTCTGTCCATGTCTTCTACCAGCGGAAGGAGCCTGCAGCTGAGGACGTCTGCTCGGGTCGGGAATAGGAGCTTCCCGAATAGCAGCATCAGGAAGTGCCTCAACACCTTATCCCCATCCGGTCCTGCCTCTACCGCCACGCTCGAGCACACCTGCTCGACCACTCGGCTGATGTGCTGCTCCGGTAGTTCTCCAACTGCGATGGCCGCTCCCCAAAGTCCCAAGCTCTCCTGCAGCACTGATCGTGATAGCTGGGATGACGGATGCCCTTCCCTCATCAGATTCAGCCCTAGCAGCTCTTGGGCTAGCTCTCTGTAGTTGCCATATGTCCATCACGTCACCTCTTTGCCGAGCACCCTCAAGCCGCTGATCCGCGCCATGTCTTCCAAGGTTGGGATCATGTGCCCCCATGAGAAGATGAAGGCTTTGCTAATCCGATCCCACCTCTCGTGCAGCGCGTACAAGAGGGCTGTGTCCACTCTCGTCACCTCAATGCTGAGGACTTCCCCGAAGCCCATGGCGGCTAGTCTCTCCCTTTTATATTCCGGCAATGCCAAGTAAACCGTCCGTACTTGGAGCCATGTGATTCTCGTTCTCCTCTTTCCCTACACACATTTAAGTCATAATTTAGTCATTTAGTCATGCATTGCATTGCATAAAACATAAACAACAAAAACAACAAAAAAATCAGATTAAAAAATGACATTTCCTGATTCTGGTTCCCCTGACGCACCAGTGGTGGCGCGTCAGGGGGTGTAACGGTCACTGAAACGACCGTTACGTTCCCCTGAAACAGGCATCGTCTTCTTTGTTCTTCCAGCCCCTGGGAATGGCCCATATGGCCTACAAAGTGTCCCCATATGTCTCCAGACCTATTTTTTCCCCCTAAACACGCATGAAATCCATTAAAAAATTTAAAAAATTAAAAAAAATTAGGGTTTGGGGCGATTTGGCCTACCTCGGGGTCTTGGCCACATTTCTTCTTCTCCGGCGCAATGGGCTCTTCCTCGCCACCGGTAGCTTCTTCGGCCTGTTCTTCTTCCTCCCCCGCATTTTCTAGGGCCGATGGGGGGTTTTCTCCCGTCGTTTGGGCCGCCGCCGCCGTCGTTTCCCCCTCCTCCGGTGAGCTCGCCACCGGAGGATCCTCCTCCCTAGCCATACGCTTCTGGAGGCGCTTAATAGCCAGCTTCTTTTTCCTATTCTCCCGCGTCATCGTCACTAGTCGTCGGTGGTCGCCGGAGGGGTTTTGGAGGGAGAGGGTTTTTTTTTTGGGTTTAGGGCATGATTAGCACAAATGAGATCAAAAGAGGGCTCGGTTTGTTTTTTTTGCAAACCCAGGAAATGTAACGGTCTATCGTGAGCCCGTTACAGTACTCTGACGCTCTATATTAAGTCCGTCAGGTTATTAGGTCTTTCTTTGTTGAAAATGAGAACCAGTGGACTCTAGCGGATCATCATTAATCCGTTAAATTGTTCTAACACATCAACCCTAGTCCGTCAGGTACTTAGGGCGTTCTTTGTTAAAAATTGGAACCAGTAAGACATAACGGATCAAACTAATCCGTTAAATTCATTCTAGCGCTCCTACATGAGTCCGTTAAAGCTCTTGGATGATGATGGTTTTTTGCTTAAATGTTTTCTCATCTTATCTTATTTATGGAATGGTTAGGCCCTGTTTATTCTTTTTATTACTGTTGATGGCTAACCCTTTCAGTAAAGCAAGATTGTCACATCACGCCCGCCGTGCAGGTAAGTCAGGTATTATATCTCTATCCTTTATCCCTTAATGCATTACTATATGTTATCTATGATATATTATCTCGAGAACCGGCTGGTCATTCATGTGTTCTGGGATCTGATGTTCCCCTCAAACAAAAACGATGATGATCTAAGTACACATGTTTAATCGTTGGATAGGTCGTTAGGTTGGAAAGCTTGAGGACGATGGTTCTCAAAATCAAGCTTTTTTATTCCAGCTGGGAAAGGGATTTTGCAGTCAGATATATGTTGGCCATGACAGTATTTGCTTCTTACAAACTGAGCCCAGTGAGAGTTGCTGTGAATAGAGTTCCATAGCTGTTTGACATAAAAACAGAACTGAGTATCTGATAAGCCACGAATGCCCAGCCCTCCTTCTGAAACAGGACTGTAAATTTTATTCCAAGATACCCAATGTTTCCTATGAGCTGTTTCAAAGCCCTGCCAGAAGAAGTTAGCACAAATTTTCCTGATTTGCTTAAAAATTGTGTAAGGAACAGAAGCAGCACTAGCAGTATACAAAGGAATAGCTGCTAGGACCGACCGAATCAAGACCAGTCTTCCTGCCTGAGATAGTAATTTGCTTTGCCAGCCAGCTAACTTGGTGCTTACTCTGTCTAACAAATATTTGAAATGAGGAGCTTTCACTCTACCTTTAAAAAGAGGGATGCCCAGATAATTGATGCAACCAGTTTTGTGATGATAGCCAGATAGTTGGCATATGTGGTCAATAAAGCTTCGGGGCATCTGTTTAGCCACTACAAAACAACTTTTATGTGCATTTATCCGCTGGCCAGATGATTGTTCATATCTCCCCAAGAAGAGGATAAGTTGTTTAATAGATGACACTCCACCATTCATAAAGATGACTGAATCATCCGCATAGAGAATGTGGGAAATAGGCTGAACACCACGAGGAAGATGATAATACTTGCACATACCAGATTGAAAAAGATGGCTGAGACCCCTGCTCAGAACTTCTTCTACCAGGATAAACAAAGCAAGGGCTAAGGGGTCTCCTTGTCGAACCCCTCTAGTAGATTTAAAAAAGTCATGGGTCTGCACATTTAAAGCTATGGAAAACCAGCAATTGACTAGCATTTGGGCAATCAAAGAAACAAATCTGTTGGAGAAACCAATTTTTTTTAGGACCATAAAGAGAAAGTCCCACTCTACACGGTCATAGGCTTTTGCCATATCTAGCTTGAGGAGCATATTATGTCCTCTAACAGGTCTATCCATTTCCATTAGAAGTTCCTTTGCCAACAGGAAATTATCTATAAGATGTCTACCACTTATGAAGCCACTTTGCTCATCAGATATAATAAGGGGCAAAATTGGACGCAGCCGATCACATATAATTTTGGACACAATCTTATATGTAAAATTGCAGAGGCTGATAGGTCTAAAATCAACATAGGATGTTGGATTTTTTACCTTCGGAATCAAGCAAAGGATGGTGGAAGTAACCCCCTGGGGTAGACCCCATCCTTGAAAGAAACTTTGGATAGCATATGTGACATCCATTCCAATGATATCCCAGCAGTGAGTGAAGAAACCCCCAGTGAAGCCATCTGGCCCTGGAGAACTATTACCAGATAAAGAAAATACTGAATTTTTGACTTCTTCTTATGAAGGAATAGAGCATAAAATTCTATTCTGATCTTCATTGATCATCTGAGGTATAACATTAAGCATGATCTCATCAATAATATGATCTTCTGAAGTTAAAAGAGATTTGAAGTATTCCACTGCACCATCAGAAAGTAGCTCCTGGTCTTGTTCCCAGTGACCATTAAGTTTCAGTTTGTGAACATAATTCCTTTGCCTTTTGACCTTAGTATATTGGCGAAAAAATTGGGTGTTCCGGTCTCCACAGGAAATCCATTGCAGTCGGGATTTTTGATACCAAAAGATCTCTTCATGAGATAAAATAAGGCGCCATTCAACATTGGCTTTGTGAAGCTTCATTCGATTTTCCACCGTGGGGTTAGCATCATAACATGTTTGAGCTTGCTCAACCTGAGTTTCAGCTTTGTTTTTAGCCCAATGAATGTTACCAAAGATTTCTTTATTCCATTTACTTAAGGCAGACTTCAAGTGTTTGAGCTTTCTTTGGAGCATATGAAAAGGGTGGACATCCACCTGGTTGCATTTAATCCACTGATCTTTCACAAATTTCAAAAAACCTTCATGTGTATGCCACATATGCTGATACAGAAATCTCCTCGGGGAAGACTGTTGGATGGAATTCATTGACAAAAGCAAAGGGGCGTGATCTGAGGGACCTCTGATTAAATGCCTGACAGACAGGTTATGAGGTGATTGGGCCTAGTAAGCATTGTATAATACCCTGTCAAGACGAGCTCTTATGTGTGAAGACCCAGTTTGATTGTTTGTCCAAGTAAACTAAGAGCCTGAATAGCCTGCATCAACAAAACTAGTAGCTGACATAAAACCTTGAAAGTCTAGCATGGCAGCCATGGAGGTAAAGGAACCACCAATCTTTTCTTCTGGGGATGCGATACAATTAAAATCTCCACCTATAATCCAGGGTATATCCACACCTTGGCTGGAATCCATTAAGGAGTCAAACATTGCCTTGCGATTGTTTTTAGAACATGAGGCATATCTTGCTGTGAAGTACATAACAGCCAAATTATTTTCTTTAAGTGCAACAGTCAAATACTGTGAATGGAGTTCTATAACACCAAGACAAATATTAGCTTTGTGAAGAAGCCAAATTTTGGAGGAGTCACCGTTATTACCAATGACAGACTGCAAATTAACCCTCCGAGCCACATCCTGGGCACGATTGAAATCTATACGGGGTTCTAAGATAGCAACCATACAAATGTTATTGGCTTTTATGTGCTGAGTGAGACTTCTGACGGTGGCTTTGTTGCCAATTCCTCTAACATTCCATATCAGGATTGAGTTAAACATGATCAAGAGAAGAGTATGAGTAAGCAGCCAGAACCTTGGCTTTAGCCCTTGTCAGTCGGGCATCACTAAACAACACACCAGGCAGAATAGAAACCTCATCTGACTTCAATTCTTGAGGGTGTTTTATAGTGTTATCATTTGCTTGGCAACGCATCTTGGAGTTCTCCGAAGCAGACATGTTTGAAACAACATCTGAACTAGAGATTTTAAAAGCTTTCAAATCTAACCTCTGGATATTAGATAATGGGGACGAGTTTATTTCCTGAAGTACCTCCGTATTACAATGGATTGAAGGTAGCTCTTCTGAATTTGAGATCCAACCTACTCAGCAAGCACCACCAGTTCATCACCGTCCTGTATGCGACGAAGTGGAGGGAAGGAAGGAAAGGGGCCTGGCCCCGAAAGAAGAGGAGATGGTTGCGGACCTTCTGCACCGCGGAAGCTTCCGGGCCTGCACCCACCAAGCCAACGTCCCTGCCGTGGGACGAAGATTTCAGCAACCTGCCGATCGGGCTCGGCTTGCTTATATTCCTCTTGCGGGAGGTCGACAACTATCCCCCGTGCTGCATCAAGAACGGGGTCGAGAAGAGATGACCTACATGGTCAGAATGAGCGCACAATAAACTCGTCACTCACGTGACTGGCACGCATGCGCATTTAATCAGTCAGTTAATTACCGGTTAATTAATTGGTTGATCGACGCATAAATAAACCCAATGAATAAAAAAATAATAATTCTTAATAAAAGGATCCCATCGAAATAGTCTGGCACGCCCGGTGGGACCAAGGATCGGTGTCCAAGAGTCTTGCAGGCTTGGCTAGGGCAGAGTCATCGAGGCGAAATGGCTCATTTGGACCCATGATTATCTTTCAACAAGACTTTATGCACTCTCTTAGCCAAAATTGTTAGCTCCAACAAAAGGGACTAGGAAGAGAAGATGTACGAAGCGCTATAGGCGTACCGGACCGTATACAAGACCCCAACGGCCTGCTCACCTTTCTCCCTGGTGTACGGCTCGGAGGCAATTGTCCCCATCGAGTTGGAAATATCCTCCCTCAGGGTCGCTATCCAACACGAGCTAGTCCGTGAAGGGCAGACCAATGTCGAGCGAAGACTCGAAGAGCTCTCCAGTTTGGAAGGAAAATGGCTTCAGGCCCAACAGAATATTCAGGTCTATCAGGCCCGAATAGCGCGTGCCTGCGACAAGCTCGTCAAGGAACGTGAATTCAAGAAAGGCGACCTCGTCATGGTCAAGAGAAGAGACGTCATGGCTGCCAACCCCAAGGGCAAGTTGAATGAAAATTGGCTCGGACCCTACATACTCCAAAAAGTTTACGAAGGCGGAGCTTATGTAATTGTCAACCACTGCGGGGAAGTTCAATTCCTGCCTCTTAATGGAAGACACTTGGGGTTGTATCACGCTCCAGTGCCTCCATTCGATGAATAATATTACTCCTCACCCTATTTTGGGTGAATTTACACGACTGATGTCCGAATGGTTTGGTCACTATTCATGTTTTCTAAAAAAAGAGAAGAAGAAAAAAAAGGAGAGAAGAGAAAAAGGGGAAAGAAAAGAAGAGAGAAAAGAAGAAGAAGAAAAGAAAAAAGGGGAAAGAAAAGAAGAAGAAGAAGAAGAAAGAGAAGAAAAAAAATGATGATGATAAAAAAATGATAAAAAAAAGAGAAAAAAGGAGAAAGGAAAAGGGGAGACGGTCCCCCATTTCGAATCATTGTCCCGTGTCGGTAGGGATACCAAGAGACAAATAAACCACGTCGGCTCTACCACCATGTTGGCACCAACGAATGAACACCCTACCCAGACCTCACGTTTGGACTAAGGAACAAACCCCCTCCCTGCGTAGGCACTGACCCAGTGCCGACGAATACTTCAAGAGACAAACAAACCACGTCAGCCCCACAACCCTAGTGGCACAGGTGAATGAATACCTTCGACGGACCTTACGTTCGGACTAAGGAATAAATATCCTCCTTGCATAGGCACCAACTAGGTGCCAACGAACACTTCAAGAGATAAATAGACCACGTTGGTTCAGCATCCCGCTGGCGCCGACGTAAAAACCCCCTTTGCCCAAGCCTTTCGCTTGGATCAAGGAATTAAACCCCTTCCTTGAATAAGCACCGATCTGGTGCCAATGAATATCTCCTTTGATTTGGACCACCCGTCCAGGTCATTGATTAAACAAACTCTTCTCTCTGTCCCTTTGGGGTTGTGAATATCCCCTTTGATTTGGACCTCACGTCCAAGTCATTGATTAAACAAACTCTTCTCTCCGTCCCTTTGGGGTGGTGAATATCCCATTTGATTTGGACCTCCCGTCCAGGTCATTGATTAAACAAACTCTTCTCTCCGTCCCTTTGGGGTCGTGAATATCCCATTTGATTTGTACCTCCCGTCCGGGTCATCGATTAACCAAACTCTTCTCTCCGTCCCTTTGGGGTGGTGAATATCCCCTTTGATTTGGACCTCCCGTCCAGATCATCGACTAGACAAACCCCTCTCACCGTCCCTTTGGTGACAAATAACACAATCTCTGACCGAGGCTTCCTGTCTAAGGCCAGTGCGTAGTTCGGACGCCGTGGCGAGACCGGTCGATAATTCACCCATTTGGCATGGTGGAGTGGTCCCCTCATCCTTCCTCTGGAGGGGCAAGCACTCTCTCGTGCACTAACGCAGATCCCTACCTGGTTCTCCCTGAGCGGACTACCACGAAGACTTACACTCTGCCGACATGTTCCGGCAGTGCAAAAAAAAAGAAATAAAAAAGAAGAGAAAAAAAAGAGATCTCTTGGGGCGAATGCCATGCGCACCGAAAAGACATGTGAAACGGTGGTGTTCTATTCCTTTCAAAAGAGATTAAATTACATGTGCTTCGGGGCATACCCCTATGTTACATTTCAAAAAAAGAGAGAAAAGAGAAGAGGGGAGCGGCGCTCAATCCATGCCCCAGAAGATCTCCTCGAGTGGGAGGATCCCGACGCAAGGGAAATCTACCATGTCCCATAGCCGGCCCTTTGTTCCTCGAGGCATGCTAGCTTGGTCGCCACGTACATCGTCACAACCTTGGTAACATCTAGCTCCTTGGTCTCTCTTGCCATGGTCGCCTCGGCCTCGGCGAGATCAGACTCAGCCGCGGCGAGATAGCCCTTCAGTTTCTCGATTCTACTCGCGAGGGCGTGAACACGATGGTGGCCTTCATCCAGGGTCTTTTCATGTTGCTCCTCGCTACCTTTTTGCACCTCCAGGACTTGCAGGTACTCATCCTCCTGGGCGCTGATGGCGGCAAGTTCCCCGGGAGCCTGTGTCTCGAGAAACTCACGACGATTGACATATTTCAGCAATAGCAAAACCCGCCGCGACCACTCTTATAGCAGGCAACCCATCACCTGCAGCGCTCCGGTCAGTTGCATGACCATAGTGTGCACCCCTTGGTACATGAGGGAAGGGTCGACAAAGTTCATCGACCTCAGCGCCAACAGTGTCTGCCGAACCGGCGCATCCGAGGTTGCATGACCTATTGAGGGTACGTTCGGAAGGCCGAACACCATTGCACTGTCCACCGTCGCCCACAGATCTGCATCTATCGCGGCTGAGGAGGACAGAAGAGTAGAAGCTAGGTCGCTCGAGAGCCCGACTTCGATGGACAACTCCTGGCCAGCCACCGCTAGAGGACTAGGTGAGACTATGGCCAAGTCACCCGACGTCATTATCATAAGGGGCTGCTCCACCTCCACCGCCGGGACGGAATCAGGGCTTGTCGCTGCCGTCGGTGTTGCCAAAGTCGTGCCCACCACCTCAGCTGGAGAATAAGGTGCCACAGGGGTTGAATCGGCTACCGCGGCTGACAAACCCACGTCCATCTCCACCCCCTCAGCGAGGCTCTGACCCGGTGTCACTTCCGAAGGACCCGTTGCCTCTTGTGCCCGGGACTCTTGCGAGAGCGCAATGAGGTCTGCCAACAACTTCTTCAAAGGAGGGTCCTCCGCGGGCGCAGAGAATTTCCGGATGGGCGGAAGCGGGACCGCAAGCTATGGCTTGGCTCCCGATTGTACGAGCAAGGTGAAGGACTTCGTATCCGGTCCCCAAAGCGAAGTCAATCTCTTCTTCGCCAGCCGCCTAAAGGATGATCCCCGCTTGGCGACAGCCTTGCGAGTCTGATAGGTAGATGCTTCCCGGGGCGTCGGCGTCACCTGGCCGTGTAGAGCAGGGTTAGCCACTCACCACCTGAGGTGAATTGTCAAAGTAAGGAGAGGCAAAGAGGAGCTGAGAGGTCCCCATGCTTACCTCGGCCACCGGAACTATGCTACTTTCTGGCGCTATCTCTCCTTCCTCCAGAGGCTCGCTCGTCGGCATCGGAGCTCTCGCAGCCCCTTGGGGAGCATCGCCCTATTCAATTCAAAGATAAATTAACATCCTTGAGGAAGATCCAAGGAGAAGGAGCCGGTACTCACAATTGCTTCTGCCCCCACCTGTGGCGGCACTCCGGTCTTCGGTACGGGAGTACTAGAAGTCCCTACGGCCGCCTCCTGCCGTAGAATCTTGACCAAGGATGCCAGCTTCTCCAAGCCCGTGGTGGTTGCTACTGGTAGAGTGGTCGGCACATCCAGGGTATGCATCTCTGTGACCTCGTGTGAAGATTGCTCCTGGATTTCAAAACAAAAGAAAACCAAAGAAATAAGAGCAGTGAATGGCTACGGAGGGGAAGCCCCGCATGAATAGACATATACTTACAAAGGCCCTCTCCACCAGACTTAAATAGGTGGTCAACAGGGGAGCCTTCAACACCGACTCAGAAGGCCCAGGCCCCCGGGAGAAGCCCTTGTCTGAAGCTACCTCATCGGAAGAGTAGTCATAGTCTACCTTCTCACCAGACGAGGACTTGGTCGGGGTAGGCACTTCTTTCTCCGGCGAGGAAGCCTCCACCTCGAGGTCGACGATCGGCGCATACTCACGCGGGCTCGGCAATGGTGATATGCCGGGCCTTGACTTCTTCCTCGCATACGTGCGCGTCACTGGGAGGTGCAGACGGGCCCCCAATGGTCCGATAACTGCTACGCCGACGTCTGCCACATAGGAGAAGAGGCGGATTATGTCAGAGCCGGTGGGTTCCTAAAAGATGAAGGAAATCAATTGAGTTCACAAAAAAGAAACTACCCCCTTCGACTTCTATAGTGGGGAGTGGGGAGTGGTTCATGGACGGTCTCCTTGACGGGCTGCACTATCCCAGGAACTCTAGCCTCGCCCGCGTCAGGAACAGGGGCAGGTGTTGG
This sequence comes from Amorphophallus konjac, assembly GCA_022559845.1. Taxonomy (NCBI): domain Eukaryota; kingdom Viridiplantae; phylum Streptophyta; class Magnoliopsida; order Alismatales; family Araceae; genus Amorphophallus; species Amorphophallus konjac. Next base: position 14,343 of record JAHNEJ010003065.1, read on the forward strand.
TTCCTCCACAGCGGTTGAAATCAAATTTTTCATGAAGTGAGGTGCCAGGAGTGGTTCATGGATGGTCTCCTTGATGAGCTGCACTGTCCCAAGAACTCTAGCTTTGCCCGCGTCAGGAACAGGGGCAGGTGCCGGCTCTTCCACGGTGGCTGAAAATAAATTTTTCATGACGTGAGGTGTTTCACAGGAGTTGAAAATGAGTGTCAAAGAGCTCCAGTGGTTAAAGGGCCTGACCTGCAGGCTGACTCGGCCCGGCCCGAATAACTGCGAAGTCTTCAAAAGATGAAATTCGGGGCACCGGAGAGACGACCATCGGAGCCGAGGTGGCCTCCGCCTTTCTTCGCTTGGCCTCCTGCCGCCCAGCTACCTTGGTAGCAGCCAATGCCTTCTTTATAGGCGACTTTGCCTGAGACTTTTCTTTGGCCTTGGGCGGGGGAGTCGGAGTAGGAGTCGACTCTGCTACGATCGTGGCCTCACCCACATTGGGGATAGGTACGGGTGCTGCCTCCTCCACGACAGCTGAAAAAGAAGAAGAAGCATATGCATGTAAGGGTCTTGTCCCGAGATGAAAACAAGTCCTGAGGGACACCAATGGCGAAGGGGTCTAACCTGCAGGTCGGTTCGGCTCGGCCCGAGCAGCTGCGAACTCCTTGAAAGATGGGATCGAGGGCACCGGAGGAATGGTCATCAAAGTCTTAGCAGCCTCCGTATTTCTCCGCTCCGCGTCCTGCTCTACCGGCACACTCGCAGTGGTCCTCCCCGGCACACTCCATGGCACCCTCACCGGGCACACCCCGTGCCCTCGTCACCCGGCACGCTCTGTGCCATCCTACCCCGGCACACCGCGCGCCTAACTCTACCCGGCACACCCTGTGCCTAACCCTGCCCGGCACACCCGTGCCCTTACTACCACCGGCACAGTCCCTGTGCTCTCACCCGGTGCACCTCGAAGCGTTCTCACCCGGTGCACGCCCAGAAAACCCCCCACAGCACGCTCGGCGTCCCTCTACCCGGTGCACTCTGAAACCCTCTAAGCATCACCCGTTGACATCTCCCCTCCGGCACACGACCCGTGCCCTCTAGCCGGCACACCCGAGACGCCCCCATCCGGCACGACCGGAGCCCTCTCTGCCGACACGCTTCGGCAGCTCTCACCATGGCGACACCGGCGTCGCCCCCAATGGCTCTCCACAGAGGAGAAGAAGATGAAGAAGAGGAGAGGGAGGAGCCTAGGGCTCTGCCGTCCCCGAGCGAAGGAGTAGAGAAGAAGAGGAAGAGAAGAAGGAGAGAAAAGGAAGGAGAGGAAGAGAGAAGGGGGGGAGCCTCTCGCGGTGGCCTCCTCACCCTGGCAAGGGGGATACAACGACGGCGACGGTGGCGCTCGACGGTGACGGCAGTCCGGTGGCGAAGAGGGAGAGAAAGAAGAGGGGGAGGGCATTCGTCTGCAGAAGAGAGAGAGAGAGAGAGGGAGAATTTGAAAGAGGGGGTGGCTCCGTCCCTTTTATATAGCAAGCGGGAAGAGAGAGAAAAGAGAGAGAAAAAAGAGGGGAAAAAAGAGAGAGAAAGAGAATAAAAAAGGGGGGAGTTAAAAAAAGGAAAAAAAAGAGAGAAGAAGAGAGAGGGAAGAAAAAAAGAGAAGGGAAAGGAAGAAAAGAAAAAGGAGAAAAGAAAAGGGAGGGAGAAGAAGAAGAAAAAAAGAAATAATATATATATATATATATATATATATATATATATATATATATATATATATATATACGTAGAATGTAATATGTACCCATATACATAAAAAATACACTACTACAAATGCGTGCATGGAAGCACTCCATCCGCACGCTCTTACGCGTCAATAAGCATCCGTATATATGTACACATGTATGGACAACAACCGTAGATCGAGATCGTCGTCTTCTCCGGACGTCAAGGTCCTGAATACAACCCTGAAGAACAAGTACACCCACGAGCACCGCTCTACTCATCCTTTGCCAGCGTTGCCCATGGGTGGGGGACATTTGGGGACGTGTAAAATTGCACGCCCATGTGTCCTGCTCGGCCTCACATCAACACAACATCAAGCAAAGAAACCCCCGGAGAGACTGGTCACCCTGACTCCCCCGAATATGCGCACTGTCATGAAGCCGTCTCTGGAAACATGACAGCAAAGAAGAATCAACCCCATGAAGATCACAACCCATGGGCCCCTGAAGAGAAATCAAACAGACCGCAGTTCGTGCCTGCAAAGGGCCCAAAACTGCCCCCAACGACACGCTCCAGGTGCCTTAATATGGCACACCCCTTGGGGGGGCTGCCCAGCGGCACACCCTCCTTGTTCCCTCTCCGGCACGCCCTTGAAGTGCCCCAGCAGCACACCCCTGGCAGCCGTTCAACTGCACACCCCATCCCAGCCCCTTCAGCGGCACACCCCCAAGGGCCCCCAGCGGCACACCCCTTTGAAACATTCAACGACAAACTCTAGTGGCTCTCAGCGGCACACCCCTGTGATGCCTTCAGCGGCACGTCTAGGTTGCCCTCTCAGCGACACACCCAGGTTGCCCTCCAGCGGCACAGCTTTCCTACCCCCCAGCGGCACATCCTCAAAGCCCTTCAACGACCCACTTTTCCTGTCTTCCAGTGGCACTCTTTTCCAGCCTTCCAGCGACACGCTCTAGTGTGTTCTTCACCCGACACAATTGGCAAACCAAATCTAACACCATGCCCTACGATCCTTGGTGCGCAATGGGGAGCAAGCAGGGCTTGCTGAGGTGTCGCTCGCTCGTGAAGGCACGATGGCTATCCCCTGCAATCAAGGACGGGAGAGGTCAACTCCCATTCAATGCCCGTCGAATCGTTCCCGCCTTCGGAAGCTCCAGTCGTGGAGGATAAAAAATCCCCCCTGCTCCACGATGAACGGTGACGGATGGAACGAGAGATAGGCAGAGGGGCACCCACTAAGACCCAGAAAACGCAGAGAGAAGAGGGAAGAGGAAGAAGAAGGCTCCGGCGTTGGAGGCTCTCCGGAGGCCACTGAAAGAGAGAGTAAGAGAAGAAGAGAGAGGGAGGGAGGGAGAGAGTGCATATGTAGCAGGGAGTGGGGAAAGAGCAGGGAGCCGCCGCCCCTACTCGACCCCAACTCTCCCCCCATTTCATCTTCCTTTACCACCCTCATGTTCTTCTTCTTCTCCCCTCTTTCTTTAGTTTAATTTGAATGTACCCCGCAATGCTATGGCCGGCCATGGCTACCCTTTTTATGAATAAAGTCTGCCCCTCTTTGGGCTTTCCGTTGCTCCCATTGGCTCCCTCTGCCATGTGTGTGGTCGTTTACTTCTCCCCCCTTTTCTCTGGTTGTTTTCCTTTTCACATCAATGGTTTCCTCCTATGAGATCGGTTTGCCAAACTCGTCGGGCAATGCCTCGTTGCAATACCTCATTAAGTGGTCTATTGTCGGTGGAGCCCTGTGTAGATCCTCCCCTCGCCATGGCATCCTCACGGGGCCTCTGGCCCCCACTCTTGTTCATTTGCCTAAAGGGAGATGCCCTTCCCTTCCTCCTTGAACACCCAGGTCCAATGCCTCCATCCTCCAATACCTCTGCAACCCCCTCTCCTTCCTAATTGGAGTCTCCCTTGGGCAGGCCAACTCAATCCCTCCCTAGCCCATTCCTTCCCTTCACCTCCATCCTCCTGACCATCCTAGACCCTCTACCCCTTTTCACCGGTATAGCCTCCCCAGCTCCTTCCTGGCACGCTCCCAACCTCTCCACCCGGCACAGCCCCCATCCGAGCCTAGCCCGGCACAACCCCCTTTAACCTCCTCTCCCCCGGTGCACTCTTTCCTCTCCTAGCCCGGCACACTGCCTGGCCATCCCTGCCCGGCACACTTCTTGGTTCGGCCAGCCTGGCACACCCTTGTGTCGGCCGACCCGACACACCCCTTTAACCTTCTTGACCGACACACTAGTCACCCCTTCTCACCCGGTGCACCCCCAGCCCGTCTTAGAAGTGTCTCCCATTCGTTGGTTCTCCCGAGTTTTTTGAAGTTGTATCAAAGATGCCACTGCCCCTGGCACATAACTCAAATTGTCGGGTTCCGCCACTCCTTATGGGCGCGTTCCCCTTTACTCCCCTTACCATCCGGGTCAAGGGGAGATGCTGTCGAATTTTCGTTAGAAACAATAACATGCTAAAAGACAAAAGGAAGCAACAAACAAATGGAATGAATAATGACAAGATGCTTCGACCAAGACAAGAAAATTGCGGACAGCATGAATGGAACCGGACCGAACATTAATCATGGGAGCTTGAACATTGGTCACATAAACAAGAAAGAAGGGGAAGAAACCAAAAAGAGAAAGAAGAAACGGCTCACATGCATTGCGTAAAATTAAAGAAGAGAAGAGAAGGGAAGGCATGAGAAGAAAAAGAGAAAACCCCTCACGGGCCTTGGCCGGCACACCCTAGCTTAACCTTAGACGACACACCTTAACCGTCTCCACCCGGTGCACCCCAACCGGGCCTTGCTCGGCACACCCCAGCTCATGCCCTCTCCGCCACAGCCCAGCCAGGCCCCATCCGGCACACCCTTCAACCCCCGTCACCTTGTACCGCAACTCTCCCATGCCCGGCACACTCCCTGAGCCCCTGTCCGGCACAGCCCTAGTAGCCCTTGCCCGGTACACCCCGGCTTCGGCCTTGTCCGGCACAACCTAGCTCAGCCCCAGCCCGGCACACACATCCAAGCCCAACCCGGCACACCCCTCAGGCGTCTCCCCGGCACACTCTACCCAGCATCTCACCCCCTTTTCCGGCACGCTCCCAAACTCGCATTGGCTCCTCCTTTGCCCAGACTAATCTGCACAGAGTTAGCCCCGGGTTGCACCGACCCGACCCTCTTTGCACCGACCCTGTCTAAGCACCGCACCGATCTCAATCCAGGCCTTGCACAGACCCTGCCCAGGCCTTGCACCGACCTCATCCCCCTCTTGCACAGATTTAATTTCCGATCGCACGGACTCAGCTCCCGATTGCACCGACTCAATTCCCTTATGCACCGACCTCATCCTCCATTGCACCGAACTCCTCCCAGCTCCCGATGGCCCATTCCCTTACATACATCAGGAATGTAAATAGAAGAAATACGATGATAATAGTGATTAAAACAAATCAAAAAAAGAATACACAAAAGATATAATAAAAGAAATAAATAAATGAATATATTTAAATATGTGATAAATAAATAAAAAGGAAAAAAGGACATGCGTGTAATAAATAGAAGAAAAATAGCAAAAGCATCCAAAAAATATGTAGACAAAGAAATAAGCAACAAAAAGATATAATTAAAATCCAGATAACAAAAAATGGTGAAATCAATTCTTTGGCCTCATCTCTCCCTGTGACCCGATGTAAAAGGAATAGTGATGCGGGACGAGACCACGGACACGGCAAGCTCGTGACTGTCCTTTAACGATGGAAGCGTCGGACGTGCGCGGTTGAGAAACCGGTAATGAGCTAGGGTGACCGGCTCTCTCATGTGCCCGGATCGGGTCACAAGACGGTGTCGCACTCTCTCGCAGCAGCGGTAATGAATAGATAAAGTGAGCTAGATATCCCTACACATGCTCTCTAGCAGCGGCATGAACAAATATATATGAAGTAAGCAAAATGTCAAGTGAGGGAGCGAATGCGATACCTCCACGCGCTCGGCGTGGGGAAGACGGACCCGGCCGAAACTCGTACTCCCGGGATAAATATTACACAATGATGACAACAATGAAATATCGCCCACTCCACGCAGGGAGGTAAAGGGCTACACAACTGGGCCCGGGAGGACCGAATTCGGATTGACGGGCGGCTTCTCGCGTTGATTCGGCAGCACCCGAACACGTGACGGACTGTTCGGCGGGACCGTGCGGGACCTGGTGTCACCACTGTGGTGGGGACACTTGTGGAAGTGTTCCCTGGGCTGGCGGCACGCTGGTTCGTCGGTCGGAGGCCAGGCGGCTCCGTTCGGCACCGGTCGGAATGACCGGCCACGGATCTGCCGGTTCTGTTTTCCGGCGTGCGCTCCAGCGAGAACGGACGCTGCGATCAGCCCCAACGTCGGAATGTGACGAAACTAGCGCCGTTGGAAAGCTGCTTTGAAGGGCTTCAACCCAAGGTGATTACAGAAAAATAATCAAGCATGTACTTCTGATTGACGAATTTTGAAGGTTGCTATTGTATAGTGTCTGAACTCTCAGACTAGCAGGGAACTTTCCTGAGAGTTGTCTTTGACCGATATGTGAACGTCCGAATCTGAGGTTATGGTCTTCAACAAAGTTGTTGGAAATCCAGCTAAAAAATCAGGACTATTTTGGATCTGGATTTGGGGAAGGCTACGAATTTTTATGACTTTTTCACTAGCAGTGGATCAGATCTGGAATCTGGCTGACAACACTGTAGCTGAGGAAGAACATGAATTTTTAAAAATATATGGAAGGCTGATAAAAAATTAAGCAAATTTGTGGAGGTAGAGGGTGATGGAAAGAACTCCCAGTAAAATTGGGAGGGTTTGGACAAATCAAAAAGATGGCCGGAGGTGGGAAACACAGGGCTGCTATCACTGTAGACAGCGACAGGACAGATCTGGGAATGATTAAAGATAGAAAATGTAAAAATAACAAACGATGGATTTTGGACCTGGAATGTTTTGTGGAGTAGGGGCTAGAAGGTAGGAACACACCATAAATATTTCAATCCATGAAGAGGCCGTGGCTGATAGCAGGATTTTCGTGAAGACACATTTGTCCAGCAGGACAGAAAACCGAAGACGATTCCGTGGCGGCTCGAAGGCGGCACGAACGGCGGCGGCGGCGGCACAGATGATCACCGGAGGTGAAGAGGGGATGATAGAAGATGAAATCACTCTAGAACTGGAGGTTGGAGGAGAGAAACCAGAGGGAGAGAGTAGGGGCTCAAGAACACTCTTGATTTTCCAACAATTTTCTCTTCATTAATGCTAACAAATGGAAAATACAACCTTTTATATGCCATGTGTCAAATCTAATCTACACCATTAGATCTAGGAGTGGGGAATTGAGGGCTGGGATTAAGTGTGAATGACACACAAAAATTAATAAAATACTAAGGGGAGAGGGGCGCCCCCTTGACCATGGTTAATGAGGTTGAATGGGTAGGTGAGGTAGGTAACCCACCTTGGGCTAATTAAGCCACTTGTCTCCCATGTGGTCAAATGACATTCAACCCTTCTAGATTGCCACCTAGGATGGTTGACCAGCCCCACATGGATGACATGGACCAATGGGAAAGGGCTGGGGGCCCCCTTGCTGGTCCTACTGACAAATTACATAGAAACCCACACAATCCGTGGGAATGACGCATTGGCTTACAAAGTCGTACAATTGCGTACATACTTTCCCAAGGATATAAACACAAATTAAAAAGACATAAATGTAAAAGAAAAAGTACATGCTCGGCGTCGATTCCCATCAACTCTCCCCGGGTGGGAGGAACTCGACCCCGTCGAGTAGGGGTATGGATGCTTGAGTACTCCGGCGGATCTGTCACCGTGCCAAGTAACGTGGGTACGCTCCACTCCGAGTGATCGTCACCTGCTCATTCCATATATACTCGATATGCGCAGACTGCTATGGGCCGAAGGTGGACACTCCGGGTGGGGCACTCTCAAAAGGGAAGGAAGCAGCTCGAAGACTCACTAGGAATCACCGCTGAGTCCCTGTAGGTGACTGATCCGGGTATAGATGTAGAACCGATCCCATACTCATCGAGTGAGTCGACTCGCTTCACACTCATAAGGGACTGACATCGACGAGCTTGCACAAGACACATGCAGATAAACAAATGACACACAAGCCATGCAAACAAACCACACAAGAAAAAAAACACACGGACTCATCTATGACCCTAGACACACCTAATGTTAGTCCGACCCGTACATGGGTGACGGCGGACCAGGACACCCGAATATGTGCCATGCATGCATGTTATGCAACTGGGAATGGATGGCATGGGGAACACCTATACGTCGGGTGTGGTTATGCGTGGATGGTCTTTTGTATGTGGGTGACTCGGGTGGTTTAGAAGGGCCGGGTGTAGGTGGGTCGGGATTGGTGGATGTAGATGGACCATCCCGAGGGGAAGGGGCATAAAAGTGGGCTTCCTTGAAGAAGGGGAGTACGGGTGGTAACTCGGGAGGCCTAATAGTGAAGGGGTCAAAAGGGTCAAAGAAGGTATGACCCCTTGTGGTGGGTTCCCACAAGTCACAGTCCCACGTGTAGAAGGTTTGAAGATGTGGGTAGTCACCTTCTTGAATTGTAACGGGTGGGACGGGGATCGTAGGCAAGAAGTATGATTCCTCCCTCGGAAAAAAGGGTATGAATTCGGGCTCGTCCGGTAAGGGGAGGAGTAAGAGGACCTCCGTGGTGACACAACCCACGGTGCACTCGGAGGTAATGGACCCGAAGGCCGGATGGGTGAAGCTAAGACTAGCGGGTTGGTCAAAGCCTTGCGCCAAAAGATGCATCAACTCCCATTGTGAATCCAATCCCATGACAAGATCGTCCAATGTGTCAACATGGTGACTAGATCGAAAGGTGGTATGGAATGAGTTGACTGACACTAAAGGTAAGGTGGGGTCCATGGACGGGAAGGGATGTGGGACCAAGCCATCCTTGAGCCAACTAAGAAGTGGCTCAGCTATGTAAAGTGTTCCCGTAAGAAACACGGGTGGCTCGGGCTTTGGTAGCTCCAAAGAAGAAGGTTTTGAATAGAGCTCGGAAGGAGCGGGTGGTGATGGAGCACCTACGAGAGGTGAAGAAGCACTTATCCTTTCCAACAAATCCGAAATCATTTTCTTGCATTCCTCAAAGGAGCGGGTTGGAGTAGGGACCTTGGGGTGGACTCGCTCCTCGTCCCTCGACCTAGGTGTGGTCCTAGGCTCGGCTATAAGTGGGGCTTCCACTCGGAAGGAGGTACTTGAGTGGGTTGGGATGGGGGTGCCAAGGGGAGGTTGGTTGGAGGTGCTTGGGCGGGCCACTAGATTGGGGTCACTTTGTTGGGCTTGGACGGCGGTGAAGGGGTGGGATTGGGTAGCGGTGTGGCCCACTTGGTTGTGGGTGAGTTGGTGGGGTGGGTGAGTGGTATGACCTCCGTGGTTGGAGGTAGGTGGGCGGGGCAAGTAGGCCCTCCTAAGCGCTCTCTTCATTTCCCAACATGCCTCGATGGGCCTTAGATTCCTATCCTCCCTCCAGTATTTGATGTTCCTCCAAGTTGCAGCGGCTTCAACAAAAAGTTACCTTTTGGCAACATCGACTTGCATGGGCCCGTACATAATGTACACCTCAGTAATCGTCCATAATGGCTTCCCATTCTAGGTAGACACTTGGGTCATCGGACCCCTAGAAGTCCCAGGTTTCGGGCCTCGTGGGGTGGTTCGGGTGGTCCTTCCATTTGAGATTGTATCGCCACCATCCGGGAGTTTGGGAATCCATGGGTGATTGGGGACTAGTGGGTGGGCATGCCGACACTAGTAGATAAACCAACTAGACAATGGACTACAACCCTAGACATGACGACCAAGACTCGGTACGTGGCGGAGATAACCGATCTGAAGACCACTCGCGCAAGTGTGCGGCCTTCCCGATAGGCGTAGCCTAACGTTCGGGCAACACCTTTTGATATACCGGGTTATTGGGATGCGATGCAAAAGACACTTTTTTTTGTTTTAAAACAATGATGACCCTAAACACGACTTAGACAATGACTAATGGCTAGACGTAAATGACACTCTCTTTTTTTTTTGACACGCTATACTCAACCTTCTCTGATACCAAATTGATGCGGGACGAGACCACGGACACGGCAAGCTCGTGACTGTCCCTTAATGAGGAAAGCGTCGGACATGCGCGGTTGAGAAACCGGCAATGAGCTAGGGTGACCGGCTCTCTCGTGTGCCCGGATCGGGTCACGGGACGGTGTCGCACTCTCTCGCAGCAGCGGTAATGAATAGATAAAGCGAGCTAGATATCCCTACACATGCTCTCTAGCAGCGGCATAAACAAATATATATGAAGTAAGCAAAATGCCAAGTGAGGGAGCGAATGCGATACCTCTACGCGCTCGGCGTGGGGAAGACGGACCCGGCCGAAACTCGTACTCCCGGGATAAATATTACACAATGATGACAACAATGAAATATCACCCACTCCACGCAGGGAGGTAAAGGGCTACACAACTGGGCCCGGGAGGACCGAATTCGGGTTGACGGGCGGCTTCTCGCGTTGATTCGGCAGCACCCGGACACGTGACGGTGGGGCCCACGTGCTGTCCGACGGGACCGTGCGGGACCCTGTGTCACCACTGTGGTGGGTACACTTGTGGAAGTGTTCCCTGGGCTGGCGGTACGCTGGTTCACCGGTCGGAGGCCAGGCGGCTCCGTTCGGCACCGGTCAGAATGACCGGCCACGGATCTGCCGGTTCTATTTTCTGGCGCGCGCTCCGGCGAGAACGGACGCTGCGATCAGCCCCGACGTCGAAATGCAACAAAACTGGCACCATTGGAAAGATGCTTCAAAGGGCTTCAACCCAAGGTGATTACAGAAAAATAATCAAGCATGTACTTCTGATTGGCGAATTTTGAAGGTTGCTATTTTACAGTGTCTGAACTCTCAGACTAGCAGGGAACTTTCCTGAGAGTTGCCTTTGACTGATATGTGAATGTCCGAATCTGAGATTATGGTCTTCAGTAAAGTTGTTGGAAATCAAGCTAGAAAATCAGGACTATTTTTGGATCTGGATTTGGGGAAGGCTAAGAATTTCTATGACTTTTGCACTAGCAGTGGGTCGGATCTGGAATCTAGCTGACAACACTGTAGCTGAGGAAGAACACGAATTTTTAAAAATAGATGGAAGGCGGATAAAAAATTAAGAACATTTGTGAAGATAGGGCGTCATGGACAGAACTCCCAATAAAATTGGTAGGGTTTGGACAAATCAAAAAGATGACCGGAGGTGGGAGACACAGGGCTGCTGTCACTGTAGACAGAGACAGGACAGATCTGGGAATGATTAAATATCGAAAATGTAAAAATAACAAACGATGGATTTTGGACCTGGAATTCTTTTTGGAGAGGGGCTAGAAGGTAGGAACACACCATAAAAATTTAAATCCACGAAGAGGCCGTGGCTGATAGCAGGATTTTCGTGAAGACACCTCTGTCCAGCAGGACAGAAAATCGAAGACGATTTCGTGGCGGCTCGAAGGTGACACGAACGGCGGCGGCGGCGGCACAGATGATCACCGGAGGTGAAGAGGGGATGATAGAAGATGAAATCACTCTAGAATTGGAGGTTGGAGGAGAGAAACCAGAGGGACAGAGGAGGGGCTCAAGAACACTCTTGATTTTCCAACAATTTTCTCTTCATTAATGCTAACAAATGGAAAATACAACCTTTTATATGTCATGTGTCAAATCTAATCTACACCATTAGATCTAGGAGTGGGGAATGGAGGGCTGGGATTAAGTGTGAATGACACACAAAAATTAATAAAATACTAAGGGGAGAGGGGCGCCCCCTTGACCATGGTTAATGGGGTTGAATGGGTAGGTGAGGTAGGTAACCCACCTTGGACTAATTAAGCCACTTGTCTCCCATGTGGTCAAATGGCATTCAACCCTTCTAGATGGCCACCTAGGATGGTTGACCAGCCCCACATGGATGACATGGACCAATGGGAAAGGGCTGGGGGGCCCCTTGCTGGTCCTACTGACAAATTACATAGAAACCCACACAATCCGTGGGAATGACACATTGGCTTACAAAGCCGTACAATTGCGTACATACTTTCTCAAGGATATAAACACAAACTAAAAGGACATAAATGTAAAAGAAAAAGTACATGCTCAGCGTTGATTCCCATCAAATAGTAACGCTGCCTTCGCAGGTCGGGTCCGGACCTTGGGAATCATCCCAACCTGGCCGTGGTTCGACATTACTTTGGGCCAACATCCTAATCAAATCAAACCTGCTTCTCGGCCGGATCCTTTCCAACCCATTATCGAAATTATCGTGAACTTGGCAGACATTTGAACGATATTATCTCAATTTTCACTGCGCTCTTGTTTTGGGCTTTCGCCCAACCATGAAATGATCCGCGAAGTGACCGACACATCTGAATGCTTGTACCCTGATGTAGGCTCCTAGTGTGGTTTATTCTTCCTCATCCTTTTGCAATTAGTATTAATTCTTTCAGGCCGCAGGGCCCTTAATTCCGGCAACTAATCAAGGGTGTTCCCTCGTACGGGGGATGTAAATAACGTCGTGACCTTTATGGCACGGTGAGACTTGGTCCCGGCTTGAACCACATAATCGCCTGACGGAGTCAGATCGAGCACACCATGGGCTTACTCGAAGCCCGAATAAATCGTCACTTTGTGACTGGCACGCCCATGCACTTAATAAACCAATAAAAGAACAACAATAAACTGATCGATAATATAAGTGTGTCCACAATCCCTCAAGCATGTGGGTAGCAGGGGTCATGCCTAAGAGAATGCAAACCCCTATCTCCCATTGAGGGGGGGTGAATCATTCATGTAACTTACCGAACATGAACAAATCTAAAAGATGATGGAGATGCTAGGTCAGGCTTGTAGAGATAGAAGTTTGGGGAGATGAAGTTAACATCATATAATTCGTTTGCCCCTCCACTCGGGACGCTCAGAGATCACATATGAAAGGGCATGATGAATCTCTGGCGTCGAATGGGGTGTTGTATACGGGATCTCACAACATTACCTTGAAACAGGAAAAGGAGGAAAGGTGATAAACAAGAACTTAATCCAACACTGCGTAATATCGATTCATCAAACTCTTTTATTCCATTCAAAAGAAAGAGATGTATAGGAAAGATACAATCATATGCAAAGGAAAGGGGAGGGGAAACTATAGCCCGATGAGGGCATTTTCTTCGGTGGAGACCCACCTATACAGTAAGATAATCAACAGCGGACGACCTGCCCGAACTCTGGAGATTTCCATAAGGAAGCTGGAGTTGGGACGGCGGCTGGGAACTTCTCAAACCCTCGGGGAACTCTCTTCTTTTCCTGGGATTTTTCTGATTGCCCCCTTTCTTCTCTTCTCTCCTTGTATGTCTGTCGTATTGATCAAGTAAATTGGGTTTTTATAGAGAGGGAATAGTGCTGATACGGCGGCATGAGGTGGGGACCTCAGACGGCGACTGAGGGCGGAGGTTCCCTGGCCGCCGGATCAACATGTAGCCATCGGCTCACTGGTGTTTCTGGCCCCTTTGCCCCATTTGTGTCATCTCGGCCAGATTGAGATATTGTCGGCCCATTTGAGGTATTGTTGGCATATTAATGCGTGCTTCGTAATAGTCTTGTTGATTCTCAGGATTGGTCCCGAGCTTGTCTCGAATTTTGATATTTACTCTCACAACCACATCCCGTGGTCAGAAGCTCACTGTGAGGGTTTTATCATACGGATGATCGCCCGAGAGTTCTTTCATCCTTCAAGGACTATTCTTTTGGCTCGATCGGTTCTGTGGCGGACAACGATTTTGTCGGGTATCAGCTTTGCCGGGAAGGCACAGCCGGATAAGTTTCTCAGAATGCAATGGGCCCCTTTTGCTGATTGGTGAGGCTGGGACCCCTTGATGATCGCTTCGAGGATCGTACATCCATTCGGATGACTTCTTCGACACTTGACGTGACTGTCGTTGAGCCTTCAGAGCGCTCCGTAACACATCTGTATGATATTTCAGGTGTCAACACCCTACTAGGGGGCAGAGTAGGACTAAGCCCTAGCCTTCTTAGGAGGGTGGGGGTCATCTTTTGGTCGACATCACTCATCCTTTGGTGGAGAATGGCCCCAACAATTGCCCTATCTCTAGGGGAAAGTGACGATGTCGAATCTAAGGAGAAGAGTTTACAGGTCATGGAAAAATCCTAATCGATGTCCTTTCCTCATCCCCCCACCTTGGTGATAATGACGAAGTGATTCTGGCACCGCTTCACGTTGGATACAGCAGGAGAGAAGTCAAGGAAGTGCATCCTGCTATAAGTCCTAAAATAGAACTCAAAGCTGCTGGCACCTGGGCATCGTTAAAGATAAAAAAGAGCACAGAAGATCCAAATGGTGGGATTTGCACCGACCATGTCACAACACTATACAAAGGCACAAAGGATTCTCCAGAAATTGGGTGCTAGCTACCCCGGCTCGAGCCCATAAAGGTTCAGAACGTGCTGAAAGAATGTTGGAATGAGAAGGCAGAAACCCGCACGGAATGCCATGATAGAGACACTAATTTTCCTGGCGTAATTCACCCCTAAACATTCCTCTGATGTAGGGAAGATGATATCAAACTCAGTTAGAATCTGGAATGCCTCCCTAAGACCCCTAGTGATACAATATGTGACCTAGGTTATGGGAGGAGTAAGAGGACGATGAGATGGAGCCCCCAATGTGCTCAGAGGGCCTCCACGAACTACCCCCAAGTTGGATGTAGACTTCTTAGACTCATGAGGAAGAAGACATCTTCTAGGAGGCATGGTGGAATGCGAAAGGAGAAGGATCTCACTGGGAAAGCAAGAAAGCGGGAAAGAACGGCAAAGGAACAACAGAGACCGACACTGAAGAAGATAAGGGGATGGTGCGTAACTACTTATCGCGTCCATTTAAAAAGGGAAGGTAGTACGACACCCCAGCATCAACGGCCAAGATCACATCCTCTAGAGAAAGATGGATCATCATTAGCGATCACAAACGAGCGAGAAGATCCCAAGGGTGACGGTGAGTACCATCCCCGCCCATTTTTCCACAATCCAAGGGCCGCCATCATGATGAAGAATGATGTCATGCCTAAAAGGTGACGGTACACTTTACTCCAAGGTAGAGTGGCATCCAGGGCAATGAGAGACCTACGCCACGTGCTACGAATCTAGGGAGGTAACTTCTTCGTGAAGGCATGCCTTGCTCGGAGAATAAGACCTCTTCAGATGCCCTACCAATAGCACATTTCCTCTCGAGCACCAAGCACTCTCGCTGCTAAGGAGTGGGCGCTATTGAGGAGGGTAAACTCGTCAAGCCCAATAAGGCATAATAAGGATCAACCACTGCCCACCGCGCCGCCTGCTAAGGCCTAACATAGTGTAGCCCAAGATCCAATCCCATGCTCTGCACACGCCCTTTCCCCGCATCTTTCAAGTGGCCATTACCGCAATAATGGCGGGAGTAATCCTAGATATCAATAAGTGACAGGTTATTACCCACGTCTCTATGTTACCTGCAAGGCGAACAGATAGGTAACTGACGACTCCATGATCGGCAACCAGAACTCCACTACCACGACCCCATTAAGTCAGGAAACAAAACACCCTCCAGGGGGGTACTATAAGAAGGACCCTGGCCAGACGGCCAGGGAGATACACAACAAACACTTCAAATGCTTTGAACGCTTCAAATTCACTGAGCCGTCTAAGCACTCTCCACCTTCTTCCACTCCCCTTCCTTCTCCCCGTACGAGCACACCATCTCTACACCCAAGCACTCTTCTCCTTCTCCCAACATATAGCCGACTTAAGCATCGGAGGGTTTGTTGTGACTCCTCTGTGTTGACGATGTTGACAATAAGCCTTATTTCATTGGCAACAGCTTGTTTTGATTGATTGGCAACTGTTCATATTTTGATGAAATTATCTTTATCAGATTGTCTGTGTGTTCCATGCATTTAGAGTCTGTACATCGTCAGTGCTCTTCATGCATATGCATTGTTCGTGCATCTTTTCACAAGTCAGTGCATCGTTCACTCCAGCAAGTCTATACATTGCATCGGTCAAGTCTGCACATTGCTTGTAGACTGCACAAAGTCTGCACATTCGTTGCTGCAATGTATGTACATCATCATGTCGCTTGCACGTAGAGTCTATGCATTGCATTCTGTCAAACACAGAGTCTATACATTCCTTACTGTTATGTTCGTGCATCCATTTCACAAGTCCATACATTGTCCTGTTGCACGCCACTCAGCTGAGCAAGTCTATACATCTGTTAGCCTTGCCTTATGCACGCAGAGTCTATACATTCACATGCATATGCAAAGTCTGTACAGCCAGTGCATCCTTTGATTCAAGTCTGTACATCGTCTTTGCTCAAGTACACACAAAGTCTGTACATTGCATTTGACGCAGGCACAGGAAGTCTATACATTGGTATCTTTACCGACGTTGCACTCGCAAGTTTATACATTGCTATCCTTACCTATGTTGCACCTGCAAGTCTATACATTGGCTGCTGCATGCTCACACAATCATTAAGTCTATACATCGTGCACTCTCAAGTCTGTACAGCCTGTGAGGTCCGTCTCACTTAGCGTCTCACTCATCGTCTTTGTTGCACGCAGAGTCTGCACAACTCTTTGTCAGTAAGTCTGTACATCGTGTAGCATGCACGCATTCAAGCTTGTACATCGCATATCATGCACGCATGTCCAAAGCCTGTACATTGTTCACTTGCAGCATTAGCACAAGTCTGTACAGCCTGTGTGCTTCATAATGCAAAGTCTATACAACGGCTAGCTGCATAAACTCCAAGTGTATACAGTGGCTAGCTGCACAAACACTAAGTCTATACATTGTTGCATGCAGAGTCTGTATATTCATTTGGCATGATAGTGCATCCATTTGTAATGTATATACCTTGCCATCTGCATTTGTGCACTCATTCGCTCTAAGTCTATACATTATTTCATGCATTGCACGAAGTCTGCACATTATTTGTTGCTATGCTCATACATCATTTTAGTAAGTCTACACAATGGTGCACGTTGAGTCTGCACATTCATTTGGCATGTCAGTAATACCATTTGTAATGGTCACAGTCTTGCATACATGAAGTTTGTACATGCTTCAATGTTGCATTGACAAAGTCTGTACATACCATAGTCTTGTATACATGAAATCTATACATGTTTCAGTGTTGCCTTCATAAAGTCTGCACACTCTCTTCTATATAACAATAAGGACGATGCATTGTGTCTCTCATGAAACAGAAGTCGGTGAATGTTCACACATGCTACATAGTTAAGTCTGTACAGGGTTTTACTGTCTTAAACTGATATTCCCTTCGACTGACTGACAGGTACTTATGCTCGAGAAGATTAAGAAGGGCACATGATCCAAGAAAGAGGAGGTGCCAGGATCGTGACACGTGTACAACAACGAGCCTGGATGCTGCCACGTGGTCCAAGCTTTTGGGCGGGAGATGTGGAAGACACACGCCCTATCTGCTGCTCTATATATATGAAGCCTCTTCCTCAGAAGAAGCTGATCGAAGCAGAAGAGCAGAGACTGAACTTAGCCTGCACGATCCACAAAGAAGAAAAGCAGAGAGCCACTGAGAGCAGAGAAGAAAAAGAGAGACAAGAGAAGAGCAGAGAAGAAAAAGAGAGACAAGAGAAGATTGAGAAGATAGAGTTGAGAGAGTTTATTTGAGAAGTTGTTCCTCAGACTCTTGGTTCAGATACCAGAGCTGAGTTTGCTCATTGCGAGCTATATTCCCTTTTGGGATTTCTCATTTTCGTTTGATTCTATTTTTGTTTTCTGAAACCTTTCTTCAAGCTGTTTGTCAGCAGAGCTAAGCTGTATTGCTCAGCGGTTTGCAGAGGTGTAGACTCTGGACGGGTCAAGCTGTAGTCCCCAGTGGTTGCAGTGGAGGATTCCACTGGACAGGTCAAGCTGTAATTCTTCAGCGGGTGAGACTAGGTCTAGGACAGCAAGCTGTGAAGCTCAACGGTCTGTAGGCAAGCTGTGAAGCCCAGCGGTTCAAGCTGTGAGTCAGCGAAATCCACACTCTAGTTGGAGTGTGGGGTGGACGTAGATCTCTGGGTTGAGATCGAACCACCTTAAAATTTGATGTCTACTGTGTGATTGCCTTGTGGATCTTGTGATTTCAGTTCAACCGTTCGTATCATAGTAGATGAATACTTAGGTCCGCAATCACTGTGATCTGCTTTGTTCTGATATCATTGTGCTCATTCAGTTGTTCAACAACTGCTTGTTTTAATTCCGCATTAGAATACAACTGTGTTGTTAAATTAGGCCATCGATCTATTCACCCCCCTCTAGATCCACTCTCAGTGATGACAGAGTGCTTCCATCTAACATAACAGTTGGTATCAGAGCCTAACTCTTCTACAGGGACTTACAGCCCGAAAAGGAAGGTACAGATGGATGCTAGAGGAATGATCGCTGAAGGACACTCAACCACCAAGCCCCTTACTTTGATGGATCGAATTATGCATACTGGAAGAATCGTATGCAAGTCTTCTTGAGGGCGAAGGACTACGAGATTTGGAAAGTGGTTAGTAAGGGACCTTATGAGCTGTCCCCAAACGAGGATGTCTGGACCAAGGAAGAGATCCGAAGATCCACGCTGAACTGGAGCGCCATCAATGCAATTCAATGCGCACTGCACCCCACAGAGTTCTCTCGCGTATCATCTTGCACATCAGCTAAAGAGATGTGGAATAACCTGGAGGTCATCTACGAAGGGACCTCTCAGGTCAAAGAGACGAAGGCGAACCTCCTGGTGTCAGAGTATGAAGCCTTCAAGATGAAGCCCAATGAGACCATCAAGGAGATGTATGCTCGACTGACAATCATCACAAACGGTCTCAGAGGTCTTGGGAAGACACAGACAGAATATGATATTGTAAGGAAAATTCTACGTTCCCTGACTCATGTTTGGCACACTAAAGCTACTGTAATGGAAGAGTCGAGGGATCTACACAACACCAGGGCAGATGAGTTAATTGGTTCACTGATGGCTTATGAAATTAATCTGCCGAAGATAGAGGAAGCTGAGAAGAAGAAAAAGCCTATTGCACTGAAAGCTGGTGCCAGCAAATCCAGCCGATCCAGCTCTAGTGGATCATCATCCGAGGAGAGCCTGACTTGAGAAGAAATAGAACGTGATGAGATAGCAATGATCACCAGAGAATTCAGGCGGTTCCTCAGGAAAGAAGGAAGGTGATTCAGCCGAAGGAACCATGGTGGTGGCCGACGGGATACAAGGTACAAATATAATCCTGCAAAGAAAACTGAAACTAATGTGTGTTACCAATGCAGGAAATCAGGTCATATGAAAGCTGATTGTCCAGAGAATCAGAAGCACAAGGACAAGTCCAAGAGAAAGAACACTAAAGGGAAAGCCATGGTAAGTACCTGGAGTGATGAGGACGAAGGTACCTTGAGCAGTAGCTCGGACAGTGAGGAAGAATCAGAAAAACCTATGTGTCTTATGGCAACCAGTTCTGAAGACAGAGAGGAAGATTCTGATGAGGTACCCTCTCGATTTGATAATTTACCATTGCTGATTGGGTAGATGCCTATCATGATATTGCTGATAAAGTAGATGATATTAGAAAGAAAATAGGCATCTAAGAAGAAAAATAAATTCCATGCAAAATGACACAACTCTAACTGATAAAATTGCATGCCTTGAATCTGAAATAATAAGCTGAAACTCACATGCTCTGAAATAGAAGAAATCAAGTATGAGTTAAAAGCTTCTAAGAAGAAATGAGAGGTTAGAAAAAGAAACTGATGAATGGAAATTGAAAATACAGAAATATGAGAGTGAGATGAAAATTGTGAGTGAAAAGTATGAAGCTGTCCTAAGTGTGAACACTGAACTGAGGAAATCTGTTGAAGATGTTCAGAAAGATAATGAGGACAAGCTGAGAACAATAGAAAAGATGACCCAAGGTTCAGAGAACTTAAATGCCTTATTAGGGTCAAAAATCAACTTCAGGAGAGAGGGTCTTGGATTTAATTCCAGTGCAACTAAAAGTTCTGCAATGAAGACTATATCATTTGTTGCACAGAAAGAGAAAAGACCTCTCATTAACATGAATTAAGATAATTCTGTAAATAAAACTGTGAACCTGAAGAAGCCCAGTGCTGAGGAGAAGGGCAAACAAAAGATTGGTGAGCATAGCAGAGCTAGTACATCCAAGCCAAATCCTAAAGCTCAGTCTCAGGTTAGGGGTCAGCCTACACATGCATATAAACCCCATGGTAAGGCCACTAAGTCTCACAGACCTTGCACCAGAAATTGGGTTGGTGGGTATGGCAATTGGACACCTAGGAATATGCATTTCTTCAGCCAGCCCAAAAACTACTATGGCCACAATTTCGTGAATGCACCTTGGTCAAGGCACTGGCACAGAAGTTACAAATCTGTAAACAATCCTGCTGGTGCTAACAAGAAGAAAAACAACAAAAAGAAGAGGAATAATAACAGAAAGAATCTGAAAATCCGATGAACAGAACTCTTTTAAATAAATGTGGATTCCTAAAAGCTTGCTTTCATGTTTTAACTACATTTCATCTGCTCCGGAGCCCAATCAGACTTGGGTTCCAAAATTCTCTACCTGATTGTATGTGCAGGTATGCCTGGCAGCCAAGAACAATCTGTGGTACTTGGATAGTGGCTGCTCCAGGCATATGACAGGAGATAAGGCCAAGTTCTACATGCTGACAGAGAAACATGGAGGCCTTGTCACCTTTGGTAGCAACACAAAAGGTAGAATTGCCGGGTCAGGTAAGGTAGGTAAGTGTACTACCTGTTGCATTGAAGATGTCATGCTGGTTGAAGGTTTAGCATATAATTTACTTAGTATCAGCCAGTTATGTGATAAAGGGTATAAAGTTATGTTTGACTCTCAATGCTATAAAGTGTTTGAACCTGATTCTAACTTTGTTAAGTTTTCTGGTAAAAGAATTAATAATACATACATGATAGATTTAGATGACATATCACATTCTAACCTATGCCTCACTGCTAGCAAAGAAGATTTAGCCTTCTTATGGCATCGTAGGTTAGGCCATGCTAGTTACACAGTATTGCATAAATTGAATAAGCACAGCATGGTTAGAGGACTTCCTGAAGTTTCTTTTAAGAAAGAAAATAAACTCTGTGATGCATGTACTCAGTCCAAGTTAACTAGAAGTCATTCAAATCTAGAACAGAAAATCTGTCCTCTAAACCCTATGAGCTGATACACATGGACCTTTTTGGGCCAACCAGGTCTGTCAGCTTATCAGGGAGGAAGTATGGGTTTGTCATGGTAGATGACTTCTCTAGGTACACTTGGGTATATTTCTTGTCACAGAAAAGTGATGCATTCACAGAATTTCAGGAGTTCTGTCTTAAGATAAACCAGAAAATTGAAAATATTTTAACTGATCATGGAGGTGAGTTTGAAAACTCACAGTTTGAGGATTTCTGCAGGACAAATGGAATTCATCACAAGTTCTCCTCACCAAGGACACCCGAGCAGAATGGAGTTATGGAGAGGAGAAACAGAACCCTAGTGGAGATGGGTCGCACACTCTTGGTTGAAGGTGGTCTGCCAAGGAAGTTCTGGGCTGAAGCTGTAAATACTGCCTGTTATGTAATTAACAGAGCTATGGTAAGACATGCTACCCAGAAAACACCTTATGAGATCATAAAGGGTAAGAAACCTTCAATTGCTCATTTCAAGGTTTTTGGTTGCAAATGCTTTATTCATATAAATGATAAAAGAGACCTTGATAAATTTGAACCTAAAGGTGAACCAGGAATTTTTCTTGGTTACTCTGAAAACACCCGAGCATATAGAGTGTATAATCTAAACTCCAAATCTGTTGAAGAATCTCCACATATTGTTTTGATGAATCTTTGGTAAAGACTAATATTGGTCAATGCAGGAATGAAGACAATGGTGATATTCTGAAAGAAGGGAACCCTGCAGACAAATCGAAGATGAGGAAGAAAATGAAGAGCTTAATGGAGAAGAGCCTACAGTTCAGGGGGAGGTAAGTGAAAATCATGATAATCCAATTGTCAACATTAGATATCTGAAAGATCATCCTGTAGATAATGTGATTGGCAATTTGCATGACCCTCCTAGGACTAGAGGCCATTTAGAATTCAAAATGAACTGAATGCATATGCTCTTGTTTCTCATGTAGAACCCAAGTCCATTGACTGTGCTCTCAAGGATGTGCATTGGACTAATGCCATGCATGAGGAGCTCAATCAATTTGACAGGAATAAGGTGTGGCACTTGGTCCCACCTCCTGATCATGGGACAGTCATAGGGACTAAATGGGTCTTCAGAAATAAAACTGATGAGTTAGGGAATGTGGTTAAGAATAAGGCCAGACTTGTAGCTCAGGGGTATAACCAGGAATTTGGAATAGACTTTGAAGAGTCTTTTGCCCCTGTAGCCAGGTTAGAAGCAATCAGAATTTTATTGGCTTATGCATGCTCCCTAGGAATAAATCTCCAGCAGATGGATGTAAAATCTGCTTTTCTGAATGGGGAAATCAGTGAGGATGTCTATGTGAGGCAGCCTCCTGGCTTTGAATGTTTAGACTTCCCCAATCATGTGTATAAACTTAATAAAGCTCTCTATGGTCTTAAGCAAGCTCCTAGAGCTTGGTATGACAGGTTGAGCAAATTTCTCACAGATAAGAACTTCACAAGAGGAGTAGTTGATCAAACTTTGTTCACTAAGGTAAGTCATCCAGATATACTTATTGTTCAAATTTATGTGGATGACATAGTTTTTGGGTCAACTAACCCCAAACTGTGTGAGGAGTTTTCTCAGATTATGACTAATGAATTTGAAATGAGCTCAATGGGCGAGCTCAAATTATTTCTTGGACTGCAGGTTACACAGTCAAAAGATGGAACCTTCATCACTCAGTCCAAGTACATAAGGGATTTACTGAAGAAATACAAGATGGACAACCTCAAAGAAATAGCTGCTCCAATGGGTACCTCGACCAGCTTAGATACAGATCCTCAAGGTAAACTAGTGGACCAAAAGCTATATAGAGGTATGATCGGATCCCTTTTATATCTTACAGCATCTAGGCCTGATATTCAGTTTGCAGTGTGTCTATGTTCTAGATTTCAGGCTAGTCCTAAAGAGTCACACCTTAAGTCTGTGAAAAGGATTTTTAGGTATCTACTAGGCACCCAAGAGCTTGGTCTATGGTATCCTGCCAAGTGTGAGTTAGAACTCCTAGCCTACACTGATGCAGACTATGCTGGGTGTCGAGTAGAGAGAAAAAGCACTAGTGGCTACTGTCAATTCCTTGGTGGCTGTCTAGTATCTTGGGCATCTAAGAAGCAACACACTGTAGCTTTGTCCACAGCTGAGGCTGAATATGTCGCAGCTGGTAACTGTGCAGCCCAAGTACTTTGGATCAAGCACCAACTGGCTGATTATCAAATAAAACTGGAATGTATTCCAATTTTGTGTGATAATACTAGTGCTATATGTTTAGCTAAAAATCTGTTCATCATTCTAGGACTAAGCATATTGAGATCAAACACCATTTTCTTAGAGATGCTGTCAATAAAAAGGAAATTGAATTGAATTTCATTGAAACAGAAAAACAAATTGCTGATATCTTTACTAAGCCACTAGGGAATGAAAGGTTCAAATTTCTTAGAAGAGAACTTGGCTTGTGTAAATTTCAGCATGATGAATAAACTCTCAGGTGGTTTGAATAAACTCTGTGGTTGTTGAATGTTGCACCAGACCATACATGCATAACATTCATATCTTTCATGACATATCAATTGGCATCACACTCATGATCCTCATTGCATATCATTCAGCCATGACTATGTCTAAGCTCTCTTTCCTCTAATTCTTCCCATTCATTTGCAAAACCACATGCATATAGACAGGGGGAGTGTTGTATGTAATTCAGAGAGGTCATCAACTTCATTGATACTCAAACTCTTTTCTCTCTTGATTTCATTAAACCCCTTGACCCTGAATGAGTTGAGTCTGACAATATGGCAATCTGTTAGTCAGTTCTAATTCTTAAGCAATAGAAAACAGACTTCTTCCTTTATAAGAATTTAATTGCTTAAGACTGACTTAATGGTTTAAATTTTATAAACTTTAGAGTTTAAAGATTGCAATCAGTAAATAAGAATGTTGATAATTGATAATAGCTCTCAACCCTTATTTCATTACATGTCAGACAAAGTTAACTGTATCTGAAATCTGAAAACTCACCTGAAATCCTGTTAGAGAAGGCTAAGTATGTGTATTGTCCTTAAACAAGTCATTCTGAAACAAATAAAGGACAGCTAAGAAAATGTTGAAAATCTTGAAAAATATTTAAAAATAATGTTGGCAGAGCAATGACTGGTAAAGCACTGAGAAACTGAGTGATCCATCAAAGAAATGGACAATACTTAAGTCATGAGGTGTATCAGTTATCTCTGTATAAATGATCAAAACAGTAGGGTGGTTTCACTGAGTACCTGGGGGTAACTGCGTCTCATAAACGTGTACCTCACACAAAAAGGTGTAAATCAGTCTATTGAATTTGATCATAGGCAGAATGGTTCATATGTTGAGTATCTAGGGGTACTGGCGTCTGATAAACGTGTACCCTTACGCAAAAAGACAAATGGTACCTGAATGCCCTTAATGAAATAAAATTGAAAATGTTGTTCCTTCAAAAAGAAAATTCAGGTATGTCAAATTGTTTAATTTCAATACATGACCTGGTATCTCTTAACAATTTTTACTGAGTCTAAGAAAGTAAGATACTTTGAAACTGAATCTCTCATGCTCAAATGTGATTCTGGTTTATTGCTATTATCATGCACAGCAAACTCATTCAATGATTGTAGTGCATGAACTCTAATTTTTATAACCTTCAAACCAGAATTCAACCTCTAAGCAATTTCTAAATTCATATGACTGAAGGCTCTGTGCTTTAGAATGCTTAATTCCTGAACTACTTGATCAGAATGCCAGTCAGATTTCCTTCTTCCCTTACACTTTCTTTCCCTCCTCTTTGTTGATGGCAAAGAGGGAGAATATATTGTCTGTTTGATGAATTCCAGGGGGAGTGTATGCATCATGTTATGGCAAAGGGGGAGATCTTGCTAGAACTTGCATTGGTTATTTCATCTCATAGCATGCATTCATAGCATCTGCATGACAAATCTGATTAACAAATCATGTCTTTCATCAAAATAAATTTCACTTTGTAAGATCATATAGGGTGTGACAGGGTGTTGCCATCCTATATGATAGGGTGTTGCCATCATCAAAAAGGGGGAGATTGTTGTGACTCCTCTGTGTTGATGATGTTGACAATAAGCCTTACTTCATTGGCAACAGCTTGTTTTGATTGATTGGCAACTGTTCATATTTTGATGAAATTGTCTTTATCAGATTGTCTGTGTGTTCCATGCATTTAGAGTCTGTACATCGTCAGTGCTCTTCATGCATATGCATTGTTCGTGCATCTTTTCACAAGTCAGTGCATCGTTCACTCCAGCAAGTCTATACATTGCATCGGTCAAGTCTGCACATTACTTGTAGACTGCACAAAGTCTGCACATTCGTTGTTGCATTGTATGTACATCGTCATGTCGCTTGCACGTAGAGTCTATGCATTGCATTCTGTCAAACACAGAGTCTATACATTCCTTGCTGTTATGTTCGTGCATCCATTTCACAAGTCCATACATTGTCCTGTTGCATGCCACTCAGCTGAGCAAGTCTATACATCTGTTAGCCTTGCCTTATGCACGCAGAGTCTATACATTCACATGCATATGCAAAGTCTTTACAGCCAGTGCATCCTTTGATTCAAGTCTGTACATCGTCTTTGCTCAAGTACACACAAAGTCTGTACATTGCATTTGACGCAGGCACAGGAAGTCTATACATTGGTATCTTTACCGACGTTGCACTCGCAAGTCTATACATTGTATCCTTACCTACGTTGCACCTGTAAGTCTATACATTGGCTGCTGCATGCTCACACAATCGTTAAGTCTATACATCTCACTCATCGTCTTTGTTGCACGTAGAATCTGCACAACTCTTTGTCAGCAAGTCTGTACATCGTGTAGCATGCACGCGTTCAAGTCTGTACATCGCATAGCATGCACGCATGTCCAAAGCCTGTACATTGTCCACTTGCAGTATTAGCACAAGTTTGTATAGCCTGTGTGCTTCATAATGCAAAGTCTATACAATGGCAAGCTGAACAAACGCCAAGTCTATACATTGGCTAGCTGCACAAACGCGAAGTCTATACATTGGCTAGCTGCACAAACACTAAGTCTACACATTGTTGCATGCAGAGTCTGTATATTCATTTGGCATGACAGTGCATCCATTTATAATGTATATACCTTGCCATCTGCATTTGTGCACTCATTTGCTCTAAGTCTATACATTGTTTCATGCATTGCACGAAGTCTGCACATTGTGTGTTGCTATGCTCATACATCATTTTAGTAAGTCTATACAACGGTGCACGTTGAGTCTGCACATTCATTTGGCATGTCAGTAATACCATTTGTAATGGTCACAGTCTTGCATACATGAAGTCTGTACATGCTTCAGCGTTGCATTGACAAAGTCTGTGCATACCATAGTCTTGCATACATGAAATCTGTACATGCTTTAGCGTTGCCTTCATAAAGTCTGTACACTCTCTTCTATATAACAATAAGGTCGATGCATTGTGTCTCTCATGAAACAAAAGTCAGTGAATGTTCACACATGCTACATAGTTAAGTCTGTACAGGGTTTTACTGTCTTAAACTGATATTCCCTTCGACTGACTGACAGGTACTTATGCTCGAGGAGATTAAGAAGGGCACATGATCCAAGAAAGAGGAGGTGCCAGGATCGTGACACGTGTACAGCAACGAGCCTGGATGCTGCCACGTGGTCCAAGCTTTTGGGCGGGAGATGTGGAAGACACACGCCCTATCTGCTGCTCTATATATATGAAGCCTCTTCCTCAGAAGAAGCTTGATCGAAGCAGAAGAGCAGAGAGTGAACTTTAGCCTGCACGATCCACAGATAAGAAAAGCAGAGAGCCACCGAGAGCAGAGAAGAGAAAGAGAGAGAAGAGAAGAGCAGAGAAGAAAAAGAGAGACAAGAGAAGATTGAGAAGATAGAGTTGAGAGAGTTTATTTGAGAAGTTGTTCCTCAGACTCTTGGTTCAGATACCAGAGCTGAGTTTGCTCATTGCGAGCTATATTCCCTTTTGGGATTTCTTATTTTCGTTTGATTCTGATTTTGTTTTCTGAAACCTTTCTTCAAGCTGTTTGTCAGCAGAGCTAAGCTATATTGCTCAGCAGTTTGCAGAGGAGTATCCTCTGGTCGGGTCAAGCTGTAGTCCGCCACGGTTTGCAGAGGAGTAGCCTCTGGACAGGTCGAAGCTGTAATTCCTCAGCGGGCGAGACTTGGTCTCGGAGCAGTAAGCTGTGAAGCTCAGGGTTGTAGGCTAAGCTGTATTGCCCAGTGACTGCAAGCTGTGTTGCGCAGCAGTAAGCCACACTTGGGTTGAGTGTGGGGTGGACGTAGGTCTGTTGACCGAACCACCTAAAATCTGGTGTGTCATGTGTTTGTGAGATTGCTCTTGATCTGTGTGCGATGTTCTTCTCGTGATTCTCTTCTCAGATCGCTTCTTTCTGATCAGATCCAACCTCTAGTAGTATCTTGTAGATCATTTAAATTTCCGCATTAGAGCCTTATTTGGTTTTAATTAGGCCATCTGATCTATTCACCCCTCTCTAGATCCACACTTCGTGGTGACAGAGTGTTCCATCTAACATAACAGTTGGTATCAGAGCCTAACACTTCTACAGGGACTTACAGCCCGAAGAGGAAGGTACAGATGGATGCTAGAGGATGATCGTTGAAGGACACTCAACCACGAAGCCCCCTTACTTTGATGGATCGAATTATGCATACTGGAAGAATCGTATGCAAGTCTTCTTGAGGGCGAAGGACTAAGAGATTTGGAAGTGGTTAGTAAGGACCTTATGAGCTCTCCCCGAATGAGGATGTCTGGACCAAGAAGAGATCCGAAGATCCACTCTGAACTGGAGCGCCATCAATGTATTCAGTGCGCCCTGCACCCCACAGAGTTCTCTCGTGTATCATCTTGCACATCAGCTAAAGAGATGTGGAATAAGCTGGAGGTCATCTCCTAAGGGACCTCTCAGGTCAAAGAGATGAAGGTGAACCTCCTGGTGTCAGAGTATGAAGCTTCAAGATGAAGCCCAATGAGACCATCAAGGAGATGTATGCTCGACTCACAGTCATCACAAACGGTCTCAGAGGTCTTGGGAAGACATATCAGAATATGAGATTGTAAGGAAAATCTGCGTTCCCTGACTCCTATTTGGCACACTAAAGCAACTGTAATGGAAGAGTCAAGGGATCTGCACAACACCAGGGCAGATGAGTTGATTGGATCGCTGATGGCTTATGAAATACATCTGCCGAAGATAGAGGAAGCTGAGAAGAAGAAAAAACCGATCGCTCTGAAAGCTGGTGCTAGCAAATCCAGCCGATCCAGCTATAATGGATCATCATCCGAGGAGAGCCTGTCTGTAGAAGAAATATAAGGTGATGAGATAGCAATGATCACCAGAGAATTCAGGCGGTTCCTCAGGAAAGAAGGAAGGCGATTCAGCTGAAGAAACCATGGTGGTGGCCGACGGGATACAAGGTATAAATCTAATCCTGTAAGGAAAATTGAAACTAATGTGTGTTACCAATGTAGGAAGTCCGGCCATCTGAAAGTTGATTGTCCAGAGGATCAGAAGCACAAGGACAAGTCCAAGAGAAAGAACACTAAAGGGAAAGCCATGGTAAGTACCTGGAGTGATGAGGACGAAGGTACCTTGAGCAGCAGCTCGGACAGTGAGGAAGAATCAGAAAAATTTATGTGTCTTATGGCAACCAGTTCTGAAGACAGAGAGGAAGATTCTGATGAGGTACCCTCTCGATTTGATAATTTTACCATTGTTGATTGGGTAGATGCCTGTCATGATATTGCTGATAAAGTAGATGATATTATAAAAGAAAATAGGCATCTAAGAAGAAAAATAAATTCCATGCAAAATGACAAAACCTTGACTGATAAAATTGCATGCCTCGAATCTGAAAATGTTAAGCTGAAACTCACATGTTCTGAAATTGAAGAAATCAAGCATGAGTTAAAAATTTCTAAGGAAGAGAATGAGAGGCTAGAAAATGCAATTGATGAATGGAAATTGAAAATACAAAAATATGAGAGTGAGATGAAGCTTGTAAATGAAAAGTATGAAGCTGTCCTAAGTGTGAACACTGAACTGAGGAAATCTGTTGAAGATGTTCAGAAAGATAATGAGGACAAGCTGAGAATAATAGAAAAGATGACCCAAGGTTCAGAGAACTTAAATGCCTTATTAGGGTCAGAAGTCAACTTCAGGAGAGAGGGTCTTGGATTTAATTCCAGTGCAACTAAAAGTTTTGCAATGAAGACTATATCATTTGTTACACAGAAAGAGAAAAGACCTCTCATTAACATGAATTCAGATAATTCTGTAAATAAAACTGTGAACCTGAAGAAGCCTAGTGCTGAGGAGAAGGGCAAACAAAAGATTGGTGATCACAGTAGAGCTGGTACATCCAAGCCAAATCTTAAAGCTCAGTCTCAGGTTAGGGGTCAGCCTACACATGTATATAAACCCCATGGTAAGGCCACCAAGTCTCCACCACCACCACCATCTCAGAAGAAGACCCAACACACACCTGTAAATAAGTCAGCAGGGTCGAAGGTGCAAGGGAGACAGAATACATTTAGAAGACAATCCAAACAATTCTACCAATCTAGAGTTCAGTCTCACTACACTGCACAGTCAAACTATTCCAATAGATCAGGGTGGACTAGGACTCCGGGGAGGTACACAGGTCATGCATATCAGGCTACATGGTTTTACAGACCTTACACTCAAAATTGGATTGGTGGGTATGGCACTTGGACACCCAGGAACTTGCATTTCTTCAGCCAGCCCAAAAACTACTATGGCCACAATTTCTTGAATGCACATTGGTCAAGGCACTGGCACAGAAGCTACAAATCTGTAAATAATCCTGCTGGTACTAACAAAAAGAAAAACAACAAAAAGAAGAGGAATAATAACAGAAAGGAATCTGGAAAATCCAATGAACAGAACTCTTTTAAACAAATGTGGATTCCTAAAAGTTTGCTTTCATGTTTTACCTGTATTTCATCTACTCTGGAGCCCAAACAGACTTGGGTTCCAAAATTCTCTACCTAATTGTGTGTGCAGGTATGCCTGGCAGCCAAGAACAACCTGTGGTACCTGGATAGTGGCTGCTCCAGGCATATGATAGGAGATAAGGCCAAGTTCTGCATGCTGACAGAGAAACATGGAGGCCTTGTCACCTTTGGTAGCAACACAAAAGGTAGAATTGTCGGGTCAGGTAAGGTAGGTAAGTGTACTACCTGTTGCATTGAAGATGTCATGCTGGTTGAAGGTTTAGCATACTATTTATTTAGCATCAGCCAGTTATGTGATAAAGGGTATAAAGTTCTTTTTGACTCTCAATGATGTAAAGTGTTTGAACCTGATTCTGACTTTGTTAAGTTTTCTAGTAAAAGAATTAATAATACATACATGATAGGCTTAGATGACATATCACATTCTAACCTATGTCTCAAGGCTAGCAAAGAAGATTTAGCCTTCTTATGGCATCGTAGGTTAGGCCATGCTAGTTACACAGTATTGCATAAATTGAATAAGCACAGCATGGTTAGAGGACTTCCTGAAGTCTCTTTTAAGAAAGAAAATAAATTCTGTGATGCATGTACTCAGTCCAAGTTAACTAGGAAGTCATTCAAATCTAGAACAGAAAATCTGTCCTCTAAACCCTATGAGCTGATACACATGGACCTTTTTGGGCCAACCAAGTCTGTCAGCTTATCAGGGAGGAAGTATGGGTTTGTTCTGATAGATGACTTCTCTAGGTACACTTGGGTATACTTCTTGTCACAGAAAAGTGATGCATTCACAGAATTTCAGGAGTTCTATCTTAAGATAAACCAGAAAATTGAAAACATTTTAACTGATCATGGAGGTGAGTTTGAAAACTCACAGTTTGAGGATTTCTGCAGGACAAATGGTATTCATCACAAGTTCTCCTCACCAAGGACACCCGAGCAGAATGGAGTTGTGGAGAGGAGAAACAGAACCCTAGTGGAGATGGGTCGTACACTCTTAGTTGAAGGTGGTCTGCCAAGGAAGTTCTGGGCTGAAGCTGTAAATACTGCCTGTTATGTAATTAACAGAGCTATGGTAAGACCTTCTACCCAGAAAACACCTTATGAGATCATAAAGGGTAAGAAACCTTCAATTGCTCATTTCAAGGTTTTTGGTTGCAAATGCTTTATTCATATAAATGATAAAAGAGACCTTGATAAATTTGAACCTAAAGGTGAACCAGGAATTTTTCTTGGTTACTCTGAAAACACCCAGGCATATAGAGTGTATAATCTAAACTCCAAATCTGTTGAAGAATCTCCACATATTATCTTTGATGAATCTTTGGTAAAGACTAATATTGGTCAATGCAGGAATGAAGACAATGGTGATATTCTGAAAGAAGGGAACCCTGCAGACAAATCGAAGATGAGGAAGAAAATGAAGAGCTTAATGGAGAAGAGCCTACAGTTCAGGGGGAGGTAAGTGAAAATCATGATAATCAAACTGTCAACATTAGATATCTGAAAGATCATCCTGTAGATAATGTGATTGGCAATTTGCATGACCCTCCTAGGACTAGAGGCTATTTTAGAATTCAAAATGAACTGAATGCATATGCTCTTGTCTCTCATATAGAACCCAAGTCATTGACTATGCTCTCAAGGATGTGCATTGGACTAATGCCATGCATGAGAGCTCAATCAATTTCACAGGAATAAGGTGTGGCACTTGGTCCCACCTCCTGATCATGGACAGTCATAGGGACTAAATGGGTATTAGAAATAAAACTGATGAGTTAGGGAATGTAGTTAGAATAAGGCAAGACTTGTAGCTCAGGGGTATAACCAGGAATTTGGAATAGACTTTGAAGAGTCTTTTGCCCCTGTAGCTAGGTTAGAAGCAATTAGAATATTATTGGCTCATGCATGTTCCCTAGGAATAAATCTCCAGCAGATGGATGTAAAATCTGCTTTTCTAATGGGGAAATCAGTGAGGATGTCTATGTGAGGCAGCCTCCTGGCTTTGAATGTTTAGACTTCCCCAATCATGTTTATAATCTTAGTAAAGCTCTCTATGGTCTTAAGCAAGCTCCTAGAGCTTGATATGACAGGTTGAGCAAATTTCTCACAGATAAGAACTTCACAAGAGGAGTAGTTGATCAAACTTTGTTCACTAAGGTAAGTCATCCAGATATACTTATTGTTCAAATTTATGTGGATGACATAGTTTTTGGGTCAACTAACCCCAAACTGTGTGAGGAGTTCTCTCAGATTATGACTAATGAATTTGAAATGAGCTCAATGGGCGAGCTCAAATTATTTCTTGGACTACAGGTTACACAGTCAAAAGATGGAACCTTCATCACTCAGTCCAAGTACATAAGGGATTTACTGAAGAAATACAAGATGGACAACCTCAAAGAAATAGCTGCTCCAATGGGTATCTCGACTAGCTTAGATAAGATCCTCAAGGTAAACCAGTGGACCAAAAGCTATATAGAGGTATGATCGGATCCTTTTATATCTTACAGCATCTAGGCCTGATATTCAGTTTGCAGTGTGTCTATGTTCTAGATTTCAGGCTAGTCCTAAAGAGTCACACCTTAAGTCTGTGAAAAGGATTTTTAGGTATCTACTAGGCACTCAAGAGCTTGGTCTATGGTATCCTGCTAGGTGTGAGTTAGAACTTCTAGCCTACACTGATGCAGACTATGCTGGGTGTCGAGTAGAGAGAAAAAGCACTAGTGGCTACTGTCAATTCCTTGGTGGCTGTCTAGTATCTTGGGCATCTAAGAAGCAACACACTGTAGCTTTGTCCACAACTGAGGCTGAATATGTCGCAGCTGGTAACTGTGCAGCCCAAGTACTTTGGATCAAGCACCAACTGGCTGATTATCAAATAAAACTAGAATGTATTCCGATTTTATGTGATAATACTAGTGCTATATGATTAGCTAAAAATCCTGTTCATCATTCTAGGACTAAGCATATTGAGATCAAACACCATTTTCTTAGAGATGCTGTCAATAAAAAGGAAATTGAATTGAATTTCATTGAAACAGAAAAATAAATTGCTGATATCTTTACTAAGCCACTAGGGAATGAAAGGTTCAAATTTCTTAGAAGAGAACTTGGCTTGTGTAAATTTCAGCATGATGAATAAACTCTCAGGTGGTTTGAATAAACTCTGTGGTTGTTGAATGTTGCACCAGACCATACATACATAACATTCATATCTTTCATGACATATCAATTGGCATCACACTCATGATCATCATTGCATATCATTCAGCCATGACTATGTCTAAGCTCTCTCTCCTCTAATTCTTCTTCCCATTCATTTGCAAAACCACATGCATATAGACAAGGGGAGTGTTGTATGTAATTCAGAGAGGTCATCTACTTCATTGAAACTCAAACTCTTTTCTCTCTTGATTTCATTAAACCCTTTGACCCTGAATGAGTTGAGTCTGACAATATGGCAATCTGTTAGTCAGTTCTAATTCTTAAGCAATAGAAAACAGACTTCTTCCTTTATAAGAATTTTATTTGCTTAAAGACTGACTTAATGGTTTAAATTTTATAAACTTTAGAGTTTAAAGATTGCAATCAGTTAATAAGAATGCTGATAATTGATAAAGCTCTCAACCCTTATTTCATTACATGTCAGACAAAGTTAATTGTATCTGAACTCTGCAAAACTCATCTGAAATCCTGTTAGAGAAGGCTAAGTATGTGTATTGTCATTAAACAAGTCATTCTGAAACAAATAAAGGACAGCTAAGAAAAATATTGAAAATCCTTGAAAAATAATGTTGGCAGAGCAATGACTGGTAAAGCACTGAGAAACTGAGTGATCCATCAAAGAAATGGATAACACTTATGTCATGATGTGTATCAGTTATCTCTGTATAAATGATCAAAATAGTAGGGTGGTTTCACTGAGTATCTGGGGGTACTTGCGTCTCATAAACGTGTACCTCACACAAAAAGGTGTAAATCAGTCCTGTTGAATTTGATCATAGGCAGAATGGTCCATCATGTTGAGTATCTAGGGGTACTGGCGTCTGATAAACGTGTAGCCTTACGCAAAAAGAAAAATGGTACCTGAATGCCCTTAATGAAATAAAATTGAAAATGCTTGTTCCTTCAAAAAGAAAACTCAGGTATGTCAAATTGTTAAATTTCAATACATGACCTGGTATCTCTTAACAAATTTTACTGAGTCTAAGACTGTAAGATACTTTGAAACTGAATCTCTCATGCTCAAATGTGATTCTGGTTTATTGCTATTATCATGCACAGCAAACTCATTCAATGATTGTAGTGCATGAACTCTACTTTTTATAACCTTCAAACCAGAATTCAACCTCTAAGCAATTTCTAAATTCATATGACTGAAGGCTCTGTGCTTTAGAATGCTTAATTCTTGAACTACTTGATCAGAATGCCAGTCAGATTTCCTTCTTCCCATACACTTTCTTTCCCTCCTCTTTGTTGATGGCAAAGGGAGAGAATATATTGTCTGTTTGATGAATTCCAGGGGGAGTGTATGCATCATGTTATGGCAAAGGGGGAGATCTTGCTAGAACTTGCATTGGTTATTTCATCTCATAGCATGCATTCATAGCATCTGCATGACAAATCTGATTAACAAATCATGTCTTTCATCAAAATAAATTTCACTTTGTAAGATCATATAGGGTGTGACAGGGTGTTGCCATCCTATATGATAGGGTGTTGCCATCATCAAAAAGGGGGAGATTGTTGTGACTCCTCTGTGTTGATGATGTTGACAATAAGCCTTACTTCATTGGCAACAGCTTGTTTTGATTGATTGGCAACTGTTCATATTTTGATGAAATTATCTTTATCAGATTGTCTGTGTGTTCCATGCATTTAGAGTCTGTACATCGTCAGTGCTCTTCATGCATATGCATTGTTCGTGCATCTTTTCACAAGTCAGTGCATCGTTCACTCCAGCAAGTCTATACATTGCATCGGTCAAGTCTGCGCATTGCTTGTAGACTGCACAAAGTCTGCACATTCGTTGCTGCAATGTATGTACACCGTCATGTCGCTTGCACGTAGAGTCTATGCATTGCATTCTGTCAAACACAGAGTCTATACATTCCTTGTTGTTATGTTCGTGCATCCATTTCACAAGTCCATACATTGTCCTGTTGCACGCCACTCAGCTGAGCAAGTCTATACATCTGTTAGCCTTACCTTATGAACGCAGAGTCTATACATTCACATGCATATGCAAAGTCTGTACAGCCAGTGCATCCTTTGATTCAAGTCTGTACATCGTCTTTGCTCAAGTACACACAAAGTCTGTACATTGCATTTGACGCAGGCACAGGAAGTCTATACATTGGTATCTTTACCGACGTTGCACTCGCAAGTCTATACATTGGTATCCTTACCTACGTTGCACCTGCAAGTCTATACATTGGCTGCTGCATGCTCACACAATCATTAAGTCTATACATCGTGCACTCTCAAGTCTGTACAGCCTGTGAGGTTCATCTCACTTAGCGTCTCACTCATCGTCTTTGTTGCACGCAGAGCCTGCACAACTCTTTGTCAGCAAGTCTGTACATCGTGTAGTATGCACGCGTTCAAGCCTGTACATCGCATATCATGCACGCATGTCCAAAACATGTACATTGTTCACTTGCAGCATTAGCACAAGTCTGTACAGCCTGTGTGCTTCATAATGCAAAGTCTATACAACGGCTAGCTACATAAACTCCAAGTCTATACAGTGGCTAGCTGCATAAACACTAAGTCTACACATTGTTGCATGCAGAGTCTGTATATTCATTTGGCATGACAGTGCATCCATTTGTAATGTATATACCTTGCCATCTGCATTTGTGCACTCATTCGCTCTAAGTCTATACATTGTTTCATGCATTGCACGAAGTCTGCACATTGTGTGTTTCTATGCTCATACATCATTTTAGTAAGTCTGCACAATGGTGCACGTTGAGTCTGCACATTCATTTGGCATGTCAGTAATACCATTTGTAATGGTCACAGTCTTGCATACATGAAGTCTGTACATGCTTCAGCGTTGCATTGACAAAATCTGTACATACCATAGTCTTGCATACATGAAATCTGTACATGCTTCAGTGTTGCCTTCTGTTCGCGTGTCTTTTTTTATCTTATTTATTATTTCACGTGTCGATCAACCGATTAACTAACTGGTAATTAACTGACTGGTTGACGACGCGGGCGTGCCAGTCACGTGAGTGACGAGTTTATTATGCGCTCATTCTGACCCGTGTCGGGCGAAAGTGAGGTTCGGTCGGGACCGGCAGTCCGCCATACCATAACGGTTATGGCGTTAATTACATCCCCCATGAGGAGAGAACACCTTTGATTAATTGCCGAGATAGTGGGCTGTCGAGGCCGGAATAAAGGATGCAACGTTATGAGCATGACAAGATCACATGTGATTTATTTATCATGCAAGGGGAGACATGATTGATTAAATTAGAGACCTTGGGTACGTGGCGGAGGACGTGGGTCCGAAGACCACCATTGCGCATTGCGAAAACTTCCGATCGGGGGTAACCTGACCTTCTGTCAACGCCATTTGATATACCCGACGGTCTATGCAAGCATGCAGGCATGATGATGATAACTATACTGAGCATGGAAACAGAATTATGACAGTAAACAATGCTTAATCACATTCAATGATCCCCGTCAGAAGAGAGGGAAACGATAGCACAAGGGTGATGACGAAAGCAAAGTGTTCACACACATGATAGTCAACATGGTAAAGAGGTTATTCGGAGCATGAACAGCCCTTGCCTTACTTAATCTACCACTGATTAGGGTAGTCAATATCGACCATGGGAGGCCAGGATTGCCCTGAGAGCGAACGAGAGATTAGAACGACATAAAGACGTGAAACGGCGCGAGAGATAGCTTCCACGGCGCGGTAAAGCGTAGGTAAAAGGGGTTAATCCGACGTGGTAAAGCGTAGGTGAATCGTTAATCCGGCGCGGCCTTATAACCAGCTAAAACAACGCACAGGGAATGGGGCGCGCCGGTCAAAGGCGCGCCGGGAATGGGCCCAAGAAAAATAGGAAAATCGTGAGTCACATGTTAATACGGCGCGGTGGGGGGCCGCGCCATATTAAGGCGCGCCGGCTAAGACCACGCCATTTTAGCTTATTTTTTGAGCATTTTCGAACCTTTTAAGTTTATTAAGCTTCCATTGAGCATTTTAGAGTTGTTTAGACCAACTGCTTGTTTGATTGAAGTCCAAGACCCTCTGGAAACGATGCAATGAGTCAGTGCGTGGTTCCCACTTGAGCACTGAGTTGATTGAGTCCAGAACGAGCATCTCATTATAGCTTTAGTTATGCTGAGTCTGTCCAAAATTTGACAGCATCTCCCCTGAACATGAAGAGTTGCAGGGGAGAATCGGGGTCATACTCACTCGTGGAGTAAGCCCCTAAACCGCCGGTCTGCACAGAGGCATCCAGAAAAATCGCATCGGATAGGATACCCCGAGGACTAGCCTGCGAGGGGCACCAAGACTCCGTGGGTGAAGAGACAGAGGGACGAAGCCGCCGATGATCGGAGCAGCACCCCGAGGACTAGCCTGCGAGGGGTGGACAACCCACAGCTTACGGCACATCCTATGGAGGAACCGACCACCAAGAGGGTGAAGCTCTGAGGGTTGGCCTACGAGGAGGATACATCTCTTGGCCTCGATTGGGTCTCAGATTGTCGGGGCTAAGCCTGTTAGGCTAAGACCCCTGTTGCTATCTGCTATGGCCTTGGGGAAACATCTACCATCAAGGGGTAGAGTTCTCGATCGCCCAGCAGCTGTGTGAAGTATTGGGGAATGTCCCCCTCCCCGGGTGATTGAAACAAAATAAAAGAATCTCGGAACGGTTCACATGACTATGATGCAGAAGGGGGTAGTCAATGCACAGGCGAGACGAGACAAACATAGAGGCATATGCTCGAACAGTTATGGCGCAATGTTAAGTTGATGCATCTTGCAATCCCAAGAACGACTCCCACCTCGCGAGCCACAGGGCAACAGGAAGGGAAGAGTCAATGGGAGTTAGACCCTCGACAGCACGGTGGAAAGAAGCATACGCAGAAGCATAGCTCTGTCCATGGAGGGGATGCGGAGACCCTTAAATCAGACACGAGCATGGTCGAAAGGAAAAACCCCGGGGAGGGGTGTTTCTGTAGCCCACGGTGCTTCGGGGCATGATCGGGGCTCCGGGGAAACCAGAATCGGAGAAAACACGCGGAAGACCTTAAACATACACATCGATGTAGATAGAGAAGGAGACAGAAGTTTCAAATCATTCATTCGACCTGCTGGTCCAGACATTCATAAACACATTGCCATCCCAGAAACGGGAATGGGACATCGTTTACACGTTAAGAGTCCGGCGCCGGCATCATTGCTCGATCGCCGTTCATCGTTTGCAGAGGAAAAATACAGTAAAGAGAAGAAGTCGCAGAGGAGGGGAGGGGTCGGCTCATATCATTGCCATCCCTCCCCTCTCTTGCTTACAGTTGGTAGACGGAAACCCCGAAAGAGGAAAATTCACGAAAAGCGGAGAGAGATAGATGCCGGCGCCCACCTGTTCTCAAAACAGAGTATCGGCCCGCTTCTCCTTCTTCGGCTCCGGAGGACTTCACCCAGAACAGAGGAAGACGGCCGTCGAAGGACACTCGGACAGAAACTCCCCTCTTCCAAGAAAGCTCTCTCTCTCTCTCCAAAACTTCTCTCGGAAAAGAACTCTCTTCCTTTTTCCTTCTGTCTGCCCCCTCTTCTCCCTTCCTTTTCTTTCGAATAGCCATCTGTATATATATCATGATCGAGCCCCAAGCCTCATACGGCGTGAAAAACTGCACGCCGGGAAGAGCTTCATGGGTCTTTGCGCGTCGGAATAGCCAGGCCCTGGATGGGGTTCAGCGCGCCGGGATAAAGGGCATCAAGTGAGGGGCGCGCCGGTTTAGGGCGCGCCGGGCTAATGCTCCTCGTGAGCTTCGAGCCAGTCGATGAATCCGGGGATGATTCCGGGGGTCACCGTGAACATTTATCTTGCCAATGCTCCTCGAAACTTTGACGAGATGTCTTGTCGAAGATCCCAGGTTGACATACGGCCATTCCCGAGACTCCAGATAGCTTTGATTTGATCATACGGGCTTTCCGCTGACACGGCCTTCGGCTCTATGATTCGTGCTGCTGGCTTGGTCTGGCTCGTGCCCAAAGCTCCTTAGGGGGTGGTGTAACACCAGGGATAGTTCCGCCTGAGCTGGGCGATCATTTGGCCACTAACGGGCCCGTCTTGGCAGGAAGCCGTACCCGTGCCGGGTGATCGGGATCTTCTGCCGTCAGAGCTTTCGGTCCTCCGTCTCGGGGAACCAGGGGGACTCCTTCATCTTCAGGAGAGCCTTTCATAAGGCGGGAAGCCACTGGCTAGACCGTCATCCTTGATCGGACAACGGGTGTAGTGTATGCGGCACGACAGAGTCGATGCCGGTTCATTGGGCAGGCTTGATCGTACTGCCGGTTGGTTGTGAGTTTGTCTCGGCTCTCCTGAGGTGAAGTCCCCGTGTCCATACGGGGTGACTCGAGGCTCTGGCGGCTTGAGAAATCTTCCATATGTTGATCTTTATCGGCCTCCGTGCTTCAGCGGGCCGGGTCATTCGTCCTTATGGCTTGGTCGCCGATGATCATATTTTGGGTGCCAACACCTTCATAAAGTCTGTACACTCTCTTCTATATAACAATAAGGTCGATGCATTGTGTCTCTCATGAAACAGAAGTCAGTGAATGTTCACACATGCTACATAGTTAAGTCTGTATAGGGTTTTACTGTCTTAAACTGATATTCCCTTCGACTGACTGATAGGTACTTATGCTCGAGGAGATTAAGAAGGGCACATGATCCAAGAAAGAGGAGGTGCCAGGATCGTGACACGTGTACAGCAACGAGCCTGGATGCTGCCACGTGGTCCAAACTTTTGGGCGGGAGATGTGGAAGACACATGCCCTATCTGCTGCTCTATATATATGAAGCCTCTTCCTCAGAAGAAGCTTGATCGAAGCAGAAGAGCAGAGACTGAACTTTAGCCTGCACGATCCACAGAGAAGAAAAGCTGAGAGCCACCGAGAGCAGAGAAGAAAAAGAGAGAGAAGAGAAGAGCAGAGAAGAGAAGAAAAAGAGAGACAAGAGAAGATTGAGAAGATAGAGTTGAGAGAGTTTATTTGAGAAGTTGTTCCTCAGACTCTTGGTTCAGATACCAGAGCTGAGTTTACTCATTGCGAGCTATATTCCCTTTTGGGATTTCTTGTTTTCGTTTGATTCTGTTTTTGTTTTCTGAAACCTTTCTTCAAGCTGTTTGTCAGCAGAGCTAAGCTGTATTGCTCAGCGGTTTGCAGAGGTGTAGCCTCTGGACGGGTCAAGCTGTAGTCCCCAGCGGTTGCAGTGGAGGATTCCACTGGACAGGTCAAGCTGTAATTCCTCAGCGGGCGAGACTAGGTCTCGGACAGCAAGCTGTGAAGCTCAGCGGTCTGTAGGCAAGCTGTGAAGCCCAGCAGTTCAAGCTGTGAGTCAGCGAAATCCACACTCTAGTTGGAGTGTGGGGTGGACGTAGATCTCTGGGTTGAGATCGAACCACCTTAAAATTTGCTGTCTACTGTGTGATTGCCTTGTGGATCTTGTGATTTCAGTTCAACCGTTCGTATCATAGTAGATGAATACTTAGGTCCGCAATCACTGTGATCTGCTTTGTTCTGATATCATTGTGCTCATTCAGTTGTTCAACAACTGCTCGTTTTAATTCCGCATTAGAATACAACTGTGTTGTTAAATTAGGTCATCGATCTATTCACCCCCCTCTAGATCCACTCTCCGTGGTGACAGAGTGCTTCCATCTAACATAACAGGGTTATCCCCTAGGATCTCTCCCAGGGCTGCTTTTGACATGATTTCTTTGTTGTAGGTTTCCTCTTAGGTGGCATTGTTCCTTTTCCATCAAACAAATCCTAGAGGTGTAGCTTATGGTTTGAGATACCATATTTCGACCTCTACAAGAATAATACCTTCATGGTTGTAATCAACCGCGCAAGTGTCCGATCTCTAGCAGTATTCACACGGGTACAGACGACGAAATCCTCTCCATAGAACGCTCCTCGAACAATCCCCAAGGTCCCCTCCTAGTAGAATATTAATGCTTGAGAGGAAGGAGAGGAGAAAAGAAGGAAAGAGGAGAGAGGAGAGAGGGACATGGTTCCCTGGGAAGGGGGTGGGAGTGGGAGGGAATTTCGTGAGAAGAGGGAGTAGCAGGCGCACCCACGGTCAGTTTCCTTAGAAAAAAAAAACAACTCAAAGGGTTATTTTTCTTTTAGGGGAAGTTAACAAAGAGTGAGAGACCATCCTAAAAATGAGGAGTGGTGTCACCAAGCACGTTCTTCTTCACATATCCAAACACCCCATTAACTAAATTTCAAAAAACCAATATCGGAGATGCCCATATAAGTAATTACAGATTGTATTACGAACAATGTAACCAGAATCGAATTTTAGGGAGTCATATTGTAAAGCGCATTACAATTCTAAAAATAATGAAAATTTTAGAATTTTAGAATCACCAAATTTAAAACCAATGAAAGGAAAACCTGATTCTTGTTTTAGTCTTATGGCACTCTCTTCATAAAAAATGAATTGGAAGGAAGCCTTTGAAAAAAAGGTTGGTTTCAGTTTCAGTGTTTTACTTCGTTTGAAACCAGCCATATCTGGGAATTCCACTGTAGCATCGAACTAAGCAGGTAATAGAATCCACTTTTAGTGCTTCACATTATAAAGTACATTAAAATTCAAGAAATAATGAAAATTTTGGATTCATGCCAGATTACAGATGATGTTTACCATAGTGTAAGGAGGAGGTGCATAATGACAGATGTGTTAGCAGGAATCTCCACGTTATCACCACCGTATTCTGAAGTCTGTTACGTAGCTGGATTTAACTGGAATAGTTTGATGATTTATATCGCTAGAAGGACCTTTCACGGCCAATTAGTGTAGCAACGGTCACTACCGATCGTTTTGAAGAGCTGTTAGCGCCAGGAATTAAACAACTAGCATAAGGAATTAGTTTGACAAAAATGTAAAAAGAAAAAAAAGGTTTTGATTTCTTGATTCTGTTACATAATTACCGAAAGGCTTGCCAACTCATTATGTGGCACAGCTTTCGCTGCATTTGTACAGAGTATAAATAGAAATAGAAGCCTACAGAAAGACTTCAAGTTTGATTGGGAATTGCGTCTTCCACTTCCACCATCTCTGAGAATCTTCTTCCTTTTTTAAAAAAAACTCAAAGGTAATATTTGCAAGGTGAGATAAGGATTCCCGTTCACCCCTTCATTGCGGAAGGGAGTGGACGCTCCACCCCGGCCACCAGGCAAGCGTTTTTATTAATTAAAGCGGGAAATGACATATAAGAGAAGAAGAGGAGAGGAAAACATAAGGCACCCAAACTTATAGAGACGAAAGGGGCCACCAATACAAGAAGGGAGAAAACTAGATAACCGCTGAAAGAAACCCCAAAAACAGAAGATGGGCTAAGACAGAATCAAGCCCGACCAAACCAAACCGAAGAGACATCCAACAAGATCCGTTAAAAGAAATACTTGAGGCCGTGGTACTTGCACGCGGACCTTATGTTCTGCCTTCGAGCGGGCTGAAAGGGAGGGTCAACCATCAGAATCTTCTTCCTCTCTGCTCTTATTAAAGGTTTATCATCCAGACTAACCATCAAAGCTTTATAGGGTGTTTGGGAGCAGTTTTTTTTTTAAATCTATTTCTATCTAAAAATTTATGTCAACATAATTTTTGATCTAAAATTTAAAATTGATAAAAATAACACTTTCTGTTTGACAGTAGTGTCGTAAATTTTAAAATTTGTATGGATGTGTTTGGCAGGGGTCTTCCTCTCCGAGTTGCCTCCGGCAGTTGGAGAGAGAGAGAGAGAGAGAGAGAGAGAGAGAGAGAGAGCTGCCGGGGGAGGGGAGGTCGCCGCAGGGAGGGGGCCGCCGTCGGGGGAGGTGAGGGGGCGCCGTCGGGGGGAGGGGAGGGTGCCGCAAGGGGGAGGGGAGCCGGAGCCGGAGGGGGGGAAGGCGGTGCGCAGGGGGGGGGGAGCCGGCGCCGGAGGGGGAAACCGTAGGGAGGGGGGCCTGCGAACGGGGGGGGAACCGGAGGGGGGGCCTGCGCAGGGGGGGGGAACCGACGCCGGAGGGGGGGCCCTGCGCACGGGGGGGGGAGGGCGCAGGGGGGGAGCCGGCGCCGGAGGGGGGAACCGGAGGGAGGGGGCCTACGCACGGGGGGGGGGAACCGGAGGGGGGGCCTGCGTAGGGGGGGGAACCGGCGCCGGAGGGGGGG
>JAHNEJ010003064.1:0-59934 GCA_022559845.1 Amorphophallus konjac
CCTAGCCGGCTGAGTGCCCCTCCCTATGTGGAGATATATTTTGGTTGTAATCCAATTCCCCACCCCTAGTCCAACCCCCTTGCAAGGGACGTAGTGCATGTATTAGCAAGTCGCCATCCGAAGCTACACCGACGCGGTGTGCGGGTGCATGCCCACGCCTCCCCGCTCACCCTCGTCTTTGGCCAGGATTGGTGTTCTCACACTGATCAGGTGAGCTCCGGGACACATCCCTCGCTGGTTTACTTTTGCTTAGTTAGTATTGTCTTTAGCTCCGTCGGACGGTAAGTGAGCGCCTAATCCAAATATTCCCTCTAATTGAGTGGCCACCGCGGAGTGAGGTGAGATCGACCCTACAACCCACGCCTTTGGCATGCTGGCCGCCCATAAAATTGGATATTCCATCCCCTTAGGGGGTCAGCCATAGCGAAGCCAAGCCTTGGAACGTCAAAGTCCCACTTTGGACCCTCCCACCATCGCCAATTTGCCCACGGGCTATAGTGTCCGCTACGCGAGTGAGCTCGCCCGAGTAATTTCATCGTCAAAGTTGTTTGCTTGCGAGTCATAGGTCCAAGGTGCATTGACCTCGTGACTACCACCCCAAGGTGGTGTCACATCAAATTAGTATCAGAGCAAGTTTTAGACTTGTCTCTATGAGTCTAGTCCTAGGGCGCATATGCATTTCAAGTCACCCGGTACCTCTCCCTTGCCCACTAGAATGGCCACTTCACACCCGTCATACCCAGCCCCATCACCTTTCCCAAGAGGCACTAATCCTCATGGAAGCTCTGCTGCCAACAAAGTGGGCGGCATCTTAGAAGCCCTGCCTAATGTCCTTGATCGGCTTGAAGACATCACGTTCCGACTCGACCGACTTGAGGGAAATGGTTGTGCACCGAGAGTGAATGAGAGTGACCTTTGGGAAAATCTAGAAACCCTATTTTTGGAACACTTGAAAGCCAAAACCCCCGCCTTTGATGCATCCTACAACCCAAGCCTTTATCTAGATTGGGAGGTTTCCATGGACCAATTCTTTAAAAGGTGCCCCTTGAACAAAGGAAGGAGAATGAGGCTAGCCAAGGCGCACCTCTCCAAACGAGCTAAAAATCATTGGTTAATTGTGGAGGGTTTAAGGAGGATCCGCGGGGAAGCCCCGATTAGAACTTAGGAAGAGATGAAGACCGAACTTAGGAAAACCTACACTTCTCACTCAGAGAATCATAACCCGAGGAGCACTCCCACTTCCCCTACCCCTCCCTTTCTGACTGCTCCACACCCC
The DNA here is from genome assembly GCA_022559845.1 of Amorphophallus konjac. Taxonomy (NCBI): domain Eukaryota; kingdom Viridiplantae; phylum Streptophyta; class Magnoliopsida; order Alismatales; family Araceae; genus Amorphophallus; species Amorphophallus konjac. The sequence goes on from JAHNEJ010003064.1 coordinate 1,277, forward strand.
TCCCCAACACCCCCTTCCTACCATGGTCGCCCTCCCCATTCCCCCCTTGTTTCCTTTGGCCTTTCCACCCTCATACACTACCCTACACCTTCATCCTATTCCCAGCTCGCAGGCAACAGAGTACCAGCTACTTTCGGAGGCAGCCACGACATTACCAAGAAGCTTCAGAGGGCATACCATATAACGCTGGATTCGTCTTCCTGTCAACTTTGCAATGGTGGTGGTCTCGTCTCAGTCTGAGTTCGTGACTGCCAGGGAGAGTCGTTCTTCTCCGACTGCGTAGGATTGGTCCGGTCAGCAACCTGAAGCAACTTCCAGAAGCAATCACAGCCACATTCCTGTGCTTCTTGAGGCACCACTTGGCTGAGAGCTTCTACAACAAGTCTTCTTCCATTACCAAGAAGCAGCACCCTGTTCGGCATCCAGAGCAACGATTTCTTAATTATCTCCCTCGGGTGCGCTGTTCTGTCCACTCTAGGATTGAACTGACACCCGATCACTGTTCGGGCTATCCCTGTCTACTCTGACCTCCTACCGGAGTCCAGGAGTGGCCGTAGTGGTGCCGACATCGACTTCTTGTCCCCTGTTCCAGAGAGCGGACAGAACCAGCAACCGCCTTCCAATTAGTTCCTAGCTCGGCTTTTCCCCTCCCCGCCTGGCTGGCTGAGCGCCCCTCCCTGCGTGGAGGTACATTTTAGTTGTAATTCTACTCCCCCACCCCTAGTCCAACCCCCTTACAAGGGGCGTAGTGCATGTATTAGCAGGTCGCCATCCAAAGCTACACCGACGCGGCGTGCGGGTGCATGCCCACGCCTCCCCGCTCGTCATCACCTCCGACTGGAGTCGGCGTCTTCACGCCGACTAGGTGAGCCTCGGTTCCCCTCTTGGCTGGTTTCAATTCATTGCTTAGCATAGTATTATCTCTGTTGCTTCATCAGACGAAGAGTGAGAGCTCGGCCCAAAATTGCTATTGATGTGAGTGATCACCGCGGGTGAGTTGTGAGCGGTCCCCTACATCCCACGCCCTTGGAGTGCTGGCCGCCCGTGAATTGGGCATCCCCGGCCAATTTGGGGTTCTCCCCGAGCTAGCCAACCCTTGGAGCATCAAGGTCCCACCTCGGACCCTCTCCATCATCGCCGAGTCGCCTACAGGCACTGGTGTGTGCTACGCGAACGTGTTTGCTAGAGTGAGTCCGCTGCTCAAGTTGCTTGCTTACAATTTAGGTCCATAGGTGGTGTCACATCAAATTGGTATCAGAGCAAGTTCTATACTTGTCTCTACTAAGTCTTGTCCTAGGGCCATTGCATTCATCACCCGTTCATCATGACCACTTCCTACTTAGCCTATTCGCCATCCTTAGACCCATTAGCGGCTTTTGTGTTTGATGGATCCCACCCTAGTATATATCTAGAATGGGAGAGCTCCATAGACCGACATTTTGTGAGGTTCACTCTGTCAGGGTCGATGCAAGTCAACTATGCCAAGAGTTTGCTTTGGCGCCAAGCTAGGAAAGAATGGGAGAACATTGTAGATTTGAGAGAAGCAAAAGGGGAAGCACCCATCGAATCTTGAGTCAAAATGAGGGCCAATATTAGAAAGATCTACGCACCCCAATCCAAATCTCTTCAACCAATCGATCTTACACCCCCGACCCCAACTCCAACCCAAGAACTTCCCCTACCAAGCCCAACCCAAGTCCGTCCTTGTTCACCACCCCGAGTGCAACATACGCTGACCATTACCACCCCACCCACCATAGGCCTTCCTACCCCATTATCCTTGGAAGTTGTGGCCCACACACACACCCAAGTGGAGATGGATGGCAATCCGGATCCTCCTCCCACCATAGAGAAAATCCTAGACCCCCTACTTCCACCCACCTCTCCTAGCCCGGGTCCTCATGAGCCGCACACCCTCACCATGAATGAATCCATACTCCAATGGCTCAAGCGAGGCCCCACCATTCCTAGCTCACCACCCTACCTCTCACCCTTGGGATATCAAGCCCAAATTGTGCCCACCTAGCCTCCCCATCTCACTTATCAAAACTTCTACTTTGTGGAAGACTTGGGAGACCTTGTGGATTGCCTACATTGGCAAGCCCACTTAACCGGCCTACTAGCCATGGGACCATTGGAGCCTAGCACAGTCAACTTTGTCCACCCCTCCATCGGTTCCATCACCTCCCTTTGCACAAGTGGGCATTGTACTAGTGAGATCCTCCTATTTCTTCCCTTGGAGGGAGAACCCATCCCAGTCTACTCCCCACCCCTTGAGATCCCAAGTACCTTGAACGGTCAACCCACTAGAGACCTTGGACCAACTACTTGGGAGGAGGATGACTCACCACCTTGTGAGGACCATGAGGAGATGAAGTACCGCTCTCTAGGTGACCCTTATCATGATCCCTTCGATCCCTTACAATGGAAGCCAAGGAACCCATGTGACCCAACCACCTTACTCACCACCCACCTTTTCCTATCCCAACCCACCACGTTTGACCCAATCCACCCCTTCCTAGACTCGGGTTACACTATGGGAGCCATGACTTTAGGCAAAATACACATAAGGATTAAGGAGGAGTCTCTCTCCAAGATGTCCACCTTCCTAGATCCCTTTGATCCTTTCACATGGAAGTTCAAAAGCCATCCCGCCACCCCACACATGGAAGTCATCCTTGGAATAGGAATGCATATGTCTTGGCACCTCCCACCACTTGACATGATTAGTAAGTCGGGTCCTTTCATTCATGACACCCACATGTCAAGTCGGAAACATGAGTGGTCCATATTCAGGTGTAACGGCCCTCCCCCATTCGTCATTAGTCTTGTGCATGAAGGATACACATTTGGTTGCCCTGGGCCCCCAACACTTGCCACATTCAAGTATGATAGTTTCACCTACGGATGTCTCGGTCCTCCTAGGTCCCTCAAGGTTTACATAGCCGCATTGCATGATAGATCCACTTATGGTTGCCCCGGTCCACCTTTGCATACCATACACTTCCCACCCGCACCACACCGTAACTCATGGCATAAGCATTCAAGCAAGCATCCAACAACGGGCAGTGAGGTTCATATTGAGCGGGCAAAAGCTCGCAAGTGCCACTTGGGATTCCAAATAGGCAACCTAGGGATGGTGACATTGGAGTGGCTCTACCTTAGGGTCACCACCAAATCGAGGGCACGAGGATTTGGAGCTTCCCAAGTTCCGAGTAGCTTTGGCAAATCAGCTTACGGGTTGGACTTACCGATGGGTTTTGGGATTCACCCCATTTCCCACATAACGGATCTTGCACCCTATATGGGCACCGCGGTGGATCCTAGTGAGTGCTTTGAGCCTATACCTTCCTGTAAGAGGGACATCCCTGGAGAGCCACCACAAATCAGCCTGAGAGCCCGACGTGTGCAGACGCAGGCAATACTAGGCAAGCAAGGTATCATTGCCAGCATAAGGGTGTGTCCGTGCCACTTTGTGAAGCTGAAGCGCCATCCCCCGGCCATGGACGCGGGGTTGAGTTTGGAGATCGCGGCTCACCCGGAGCTGCATTTGGTGTACCACTTCCCCGGTGGACCCATACTCGACGGGGTCGAGTTCTCCCCACCCCGGGGGTATGATGGGGGCATCACTTACCCCTCCACATTTTGTAAAGCTCTGACGGATCGACGGTTTGTGCCATTGTGTTCTTCATATTTTTCTAAGTCTATCTATGTAATTTTTATATTTCATTTGAGTCATAAACTATGTAATTTTTCCTTTATTTGAGTCCGGTACCTAGGTATAAGGGTCATTTACCTAAGACTTGAGTCATGTGATTAATTAAGTTGTCTATTGGGCCCAACTAGTGGGTTTGGCCTAGGGGCACCCTCCCTTGGACTGCTTTGGTCACTAGTTGTTTAGTCAGGGTCATTTTAGTCCTAGGAAAATATGAATGCCTATAAATAGGCCACCCCAGTCCCTCATCTGTAATCTTTTGGTCAATCAAAAATTGAGTGTTCTAGCGCAATTGGAGTGGATTCTCCATCTCTCTCTCCCTCTCTCTCTCTAAGGGGTGGATTCCCCTCTCTCTCACTCTCTCACTCTCTCTAAGGGGTCCCCCCTCTCTCTCTCTCTCCCCTACCCCCAAATTTAAATTTTCTTCTCTCTCCTCCCATTCACTCTTCATTAATATCCCCCCCCTTCCCCATACACTCATTCAAGTCCCCCAACCCCTAAGGTAGAACCCACCAACCTCCAAGCCACCCTCTAACCCCCAACCACCCACTACCCTTTGCCAAGCACCCTTCCATCTCCCCAAGGCTGAAGGGGCTCAAACCCTAGGCCAAATTTGAATTTCCCTCCCCTTTCTAACTGCTCCCCTCCACTCCCCATCACCCCCCACCACCTGGGTCGCACCCACAGCCAGCCATCGGCCCTCCTTCCCCATTCTCCCCTCTCTTACCTCCACTCCCTACCAGGCCCTATTCTGGTTCGCAAGCAGTAGACCACCCGCAGATTGCAGAGAGTTCCACGGCGTCATAGTGAGGCTTCAGGAGGCGTACCAAATACTGTTGGAATCATCGTCCAGTCAGCTTCCTAGCCGAGGTGGTTTCGTCTTTGTCCAATTACCGAGCTGCCCGTGAGAGTGATTCTTCCTCGACTGCGCAGAACCACTCAGGCATAGAACCAGAGCTCCGGATCAAATTTGACCACGGCCATCCTCTTGAGGATCTGGAAGCGGTGCTTGGCTGAGATCCTCTAAGACAAGTCTACTTCCAGGATCAAGAAGCAGAACCCCGTTCGGCATCCGGAGCTAAGAGTTCTCATTTTTCTTCCCCGGGTGCGCAGTTCTGTTCCTCCTGGGACTGAATAGACACCCGATCACTATTCGGGATGTCTCTGTCTACTACGACTTCCTCTGGCACCCCTGTGGGTCTCTATTCAAAGAGGACTTGACAAGGAATCCAGCGACCCTTGCCAAGCCGGAATCGGAGCTGAGGAGCGTCCGTGGTAGCCTCGTCTTCCAGTTGTAGGGGTGCAGAAGCTACCAGAACCAGCAAGCAGAGCCCCTGTTCGCGCCTCTGCCCTGACCAGCACCGCATTCCAGAAATTCCCCCAAAAATTGGACGTCTTCCTAGGTCAACTACGAAGGATCTCCAACTGGTTTTGTTGACAACGGAGTTCAGGAGAGGCCGCAGTGGCGCGGACTTCGACCGCCTATCCCCTGTTCCAGAGGGCGGACAGAACCGTTGTTTTTTCTTTCATTAAGTTCCTAGATTGATTCTCCCCTTCCCACCTGGCCGGCTTACCGCCCCTCCCTGCGTGGAGGTAGTGTTTGACTGTATCACATTATCCCTAACCCCTTGTCCAACCCTCCTGCGCGAGGAGTAGTGGTGTACTCTATAAATTTTCAGGTCGAGCGACATCGACGCGGCGTGCGGTTGCGTAGTCACGCCTCCCCACTTGCCCTCATCTTCGACTAGGGTCGGCGTCTTCACGCCGACCAGGTGAGCTACTGAACACTTCTCTTTGCTGGTTTTCATTGCTTAATTAGTATTGCATCTTAGTGCCGTCGGCGGTGAGAGAGTGCCCGATCCCGAATTTGCTTATAATTGAGCGACTACCGCGGGCGAGTTGCGAGAGAGCCATTATATCCCACGCCCTCGGTGTACTGGCCACCTACGAGAGTGGGCATCCCGGGACCTTTGGGGGTTCAATCTTAAGCTAGCCAACCCCCTGGAATCTCAAGGTCCAACCTCGCACCCTCATCCCCATCGCCGGTCCACCTACGGACTCGGGTGCGCTCTACGCGGGTGAGTCCGCTCGAGGGAAGTTGCCAGTCCGTTGCATCGCATCTGATTAGAATATCTGATTAACTCACTTGAAACTGTTTGCATGGTGGATTGATCATGTCTGGATACCCTAGTCTTGATAGTGTCTTTCTGATGAATCATGCTTAGCTGTTGGTGCTTTATTTCTCCAATTTTATCTATTGTGTATGGTCCATGTGGTCCATGCTATTTCATAGACTAAGTCATAGTCAGTGCATGCAGTGGCTCGCTCATAATCTTGCTCGGTGCAACTATCGCTTAGTTCTGCTCTTCACGCATAAGTGCTTGCCTCAGTGCAAGTGTTTGTTCATGCCCACATACTGCCGATTAGCTTCTTTCTTGGTGCATCCAAATGCATCATGCGTATCAAGGTCGGTGCATTCCTTGTCCTTGCATCTCACCTCCAGACGTCGGTGCAATTTGTGGGTCAGTGCAATTCTTTGTACCAGCACGCATTGTATTAGTCTTCTCTTTTGACTCAGTGCATAGTCCACTTGTGCCTCATGTTTTCATGTTGGTGCAAATTTTGGGTTGAGGCAATTCTTGTCTGAAATGAATTGTTTAGTCTGGTCTCTTAATCTCAGTGCAAATCCATTCTCGGTGCAATACTTTTACCTTCTGAATAACATGAAGTCGGTGCATCTTCTATTGTATTACCTTTCTCGGTGCAAGACTTGATCCGCACCTAGTCGGTGCAAACCTTGGTTAGTCTAAGGCATTGGGACTCAGCTCCGTGCTTGCTTTACTTAAATCAAGATCATGTTCAGTGCATAGTCTAGCTTATTCAATTCTCTGTAGCAATGAGGTTGGTGCAGTTCATGCTTCAAGTCAGTGCATTAACTGCTTGTGCACACTCGTAGTCTGTGCTTCTCTTACCTCAGCACCCATGTCAAGTTCGTGCTTAGATTCATATACGCATTATGAAGTCTGTGCATATTTTATACATAACTGAAAAACACTTTTGCAACAGGTCAACAGCTCGTGTTCCTCAAGAAGGGCACACGATCCAATGATGATCCTTACTCATAGATGCTACCACGTGGATCATTATTCATCCAGATTCTGACAAGTGGCGAGTGTCTCCGGAAGCTTCCAGGCCGAAGCGTTCCCTCCACACTCCTAGGGCAAGAGTTCATCAACTCTATCTGATGGAGTATATAATGTCTGCTTCCTGCAATCAAAAAAGACTACTTAGAGCAGAGAAGAAAAAGAGTGAGCCAGAAGAAGAAGAAGAAGAAGAAGAAGAAGAGAGGTAGTCAGTGAGTGAAGGAGAAGCTGAGAGCCAGAGTGAGAGAGAAGAAAATCGTGAGAAGGAGAAAGAGTGTTCAGCCAGTACATCCTGAAGATCAGTTCATGAATTGACTCGTGGATCAAATCCACAGTCATTGTGCTCCTCGGAGCTATATCTATTTTTGTTTCTCTTGCTTGTGTTTTTTATTGTTTGTTCTTTTTCTTAACTATGTTTTCCGATTCTCTGTTTTGACGTCGGGTTTCCTCCTGTGGATTCAGGGGAAGAGAGATTGGGGTCTCTGGTTGCTGGTGACTGGGTGTCACTAGCGGTTCCTTCCGGGTTGGAAGAAGAGAGGAGTATGTTCCTCTAGCTCAAGCTGTTAGGCGGCGTTTGTAGGCAAGCTGTGGTGCCCAGCAGTTTCAAGCTGTGAGGCAACAGTAAGCCACACTCTGGTTGGAGTGTGGGGTGGATGTAGGTCTGATGACCGAACCACCTAAAACCCCTTGTGCATTGTGTTCTGATTTCTTCTCTGAGGTTATTAAGTGCATATTTAGGATCGCAACCTAATTGCTTTTCAGCCAAGGTGAATGAATGCTTTAGATCAGTTCGATCGCCTAGAATCGTCGGGTTTGATGGGCACACAGGTTAAGTGTTCTATCTTGTGTCTCGTTAGAACGTCTGTTTAAGTTTGAGCTGATTTACTGCATTCCATTCTTCTAAAACGTTATTTGTGCTCGCATTATGCTAACCCATTGAGTGCTTGAGTGTGGATCTTGCTAGAACACCTGCATTACTGAATCCAAGTTTTATTTCCGCAAGATTTTGTAAATTCAGTGTTAATCGAGATCTAAGTTTCGAATTTGGGCATATTTCCCTTTTGGGATTCATTCACCCCCCCCCCCCTCTGAATCCTGGGTCTTCACTCAACAAGTGGTATCAGAGCAGGTTCTTATTGCCTAGATTTAACGATTCTCAGTAGATCCTGCGTTTGTGTGGTACGTATCTGGTTATTGTTTAAATCCATGGCTCATCCACCGATCTTCAACAGCTCGAATTTTGATTCGTGGTTCGTAAATCTGCACAGAAGTGTAATCTCAACTGATCCTAATCTGTGGAAATTAATTTCATATGGTCCTCACAGATTACCAAAGAAAATGTCCAAGTGGACCGACAGTCACAGATTAAAGCATGAGGAAAATTAGAAAGACACTATCAAGACTAGGGTATCCAGACATGATCAATCCACCATGCAAACAGTTTCAAGTGAGTTAATCAGATATTCTAATGAGATGCACTGACCACAATTCTATCACACATGACTCAGAAATTGTCATTATCAAAACCATCGATCCAACATCACTTGCTTGCTAGGTCCGAGGGGTCTTCGGTCTTGTGATTATCACCCCCAAGGTGGTTTCACATCAGTTGTACATAATATTCTTGATTCAATAACAGTCATTGACTTGCGGGCATATTTAGCAAAGTTACACGTACATTTGTGTGTAGGGGATGCACTAAATGATTTGAAGATACAACTGAATGCCTCTGTGAACCAGCTCACAGATTGGAACATAAATCAAGTCAATCCATGTACATGGAACTCCATAATTTGTGATAAAGACAACAATGTCATTTCAGTGTAACTTATTCTCAGTCTTGTCTTTCTTATTTACCTCACATCTTAAACTATAACAACTAGTTTATTCTCGATGACCTATAAGAAAGTCATATGAAAAACAACTTGGTCTAGTAAGCTACGTTCATTAGATATTTGATCTAGGAATAAACTTTTCTCTTTCTAACTATATTATAGTTTTTTATTTGATATGAGCAATCTATTCTCTCTGTTTGTAGAAGTGCTTATGACATCCCCACTAAAATTGCACCATGCTTTTCTTTCAGAAATTATTCCTATGCAACTAGAATGTTGTAATTCCACTTTCAGAAAAAAAAACTAGAATGTTGTTATAAACCAACTTATATGTTAATCTTTTGTAGTTTTCTACTCATCCTAAGAAGAAAACAAAATTAGCCAACACCTTTCTAGGGCTGTACTCTGTATGCTCATATCGAAATTTGAATTGTTATGATGATGTGATTGTTGTATCACATCATATTGGGTTTCAGTCTAAATGCAGCATCTAATGTTGATTGCCATGAAGAAACTGCTTTGGCTTTTGTCATGTATCTAATGTTGATTGTCACAAGTGAGGTACATTTGTCATGTATCTAAAACTGCTAGGGCCTTATTTCTATATTTGTGTGTGTATCAAGTTTAGTGCATTTCAGATTTGATTTCTGAAGTTCAGTGGTTTACTTTGTGCGACTGGTATATCAAAAGGTGTGCAGCATCACACTTTGCGTGAGGAGAGTCCTTGGACTCGAACCTCCGTCGAGTACCAGCTTATGTAAATGACAGTCTGAATATTATGATTGCTATTTGTACATGTGAATGAGCCTTGACTCTTAACAACTTTATCCTTATTTCTGTCAAGTGTTTGATTTGAGTTCTGGTTATAACACTGTCATAAGGGACCAATTTCTATGGGTAAGATTGCTTTCTAGAATCTCTGTTGGAAAATATGCAAATTCTGTAGATCCTTGCTAGTATTGCTGCATTATTTTTTATTCAAGAGAAGATGTATCCAGTTTGAGACCTCATGGCAGTGTTCTTGTTTTCAAAATGCTTTAGGCCTTTGAGGTTGGAGTTATCACCAGAAGAGGAAGTAATTGGGTCCATGCACATGGAAGTGATCAGGTATTCTTGCTGCATAATTTGTTTTAACCTTAAGCCTACCTTCTTATCTAATCTGAACTTGAAACATCTCCTTGTTATTTGATTAGAGCTATGAATATTGATCTGTCATTTGATTCTCTGTGATTCATGCTTTCATTGAAAGATGCTTTGTGTTCATAATTTGTTGGTCAATTTAAGATTTTTGGGCTTTTATATACAGTATGCTATATTTTTTGTATAACCAAGTCCCAAATTAACATAAAGTTTCATTTGCATCTTTCTATTTGGAGGGTGAGGCTTTATAATGGTTTTGGCATTTCACAGATTGGGTATCTTGGATTCAACTTTTAAAGAATGAAACTTTCATACACCACCATGAACCATTCAAGAAGCATCATAACATGAAACATACCATTCCATACTTGTAAGATTGACCAACTAAAGGCATATTCCAAAGTCCTTGCCGACAACATAGTTACAGGACAACAATGATTGGATACATAAAAAAAACTATGTTGTCGGCAAGGACTTTGGATTATGCCTTTAGCTGGTCAATCTTACAAGTTTGTAATGGTATGTTTCATGTTATGATGCTTCTTGAATGGTTCATGGTAGTGTATGAAAGTTTCATTCTTGATATGGAATTTGAATTCAATGAGTATGCTAAATCATTTTGAAGTCATATATTCATGCAAGGCATATAGTATTTTGTCATCATCAAAAAGGGGGAGATTGTTGAACCCCCCTCCATGTGTGAAGGTTTAAATGTGATAGCTTTTGATGATGACCAAACACTATATGTGCATAAATTATCTTTGAACTGTTCTAGCATAAAAAGTCTTGGATGTGCTCAACATATTTCATGAAGTCACGGTGTTCTGAAGGCTCAAGAACAACTTCACTAGGTAAGAGTTTTGGATTCAAGTTGAAAGACTATATCTAACTCAGCTTATGTGTTTTTACAGGACAAGGGATGTGGCTCAGTGTTTGAGAATTTCGAGGACGATTGGTGAGATCAATCCTAACTTATAAGACCTTGATCATTTGATTATAAAAGTTGACATTCATGTTTTGATTTCAAAGGGTAAATAAGCTAGACATTGATCTAAATTTATTTGAATTGGGGTTTGATCATTCATGCCTTAGAATCAAGTATCTTGATGGAGAGAAACCAATTTTTAACCTCCCACATGTGCTCCTTGGATTTTGCTTGTTTTTAACTTACATTTTGGAAGTTTAGGGACAAGGGTCGACCCCAAGGGTCGACCAAAATCCTCAACCCGCACGGGTTAATGAACCCCCTAACGCGAGGGTCGACCCTTGGGGTCGACCCCTACGCCCAGAAAATTAAAACCCGCACGGGTTATGCAATTCAGCCCGCGAGGGTCAACCCCAAGGGTCGACCCCTGTGTCCACACTTCCAAAACCCGCACGGGTGAACACGAGAGTCGACCCCAAGTGTCGACCCATTAGGCTTGGCCCCTATTAACCCTCTCATGAGGGTTGACCCCAAAGGTCGACCCTTTTAGGTTTGGGGCGGCGCCGTAAAAGAAGACATTCGTGCCGTCGCACCGAAAGTCTATCCAGTCAAGTCCAACCTCCTTAAATCTCTCCAGAATTTGTGGATCTGGTCCCTAGGTTATCCTTGACTGTCCTAAACACATATATACATCTTATTGGAGTTGTAAACCTAAACAAAATCAAGTTACATCTGAAATATTGTTTTGTTCTAACCCTTGTGAGTGTAGGGTCGCAAGCAGTAGCTCCAGCTCTTCTTCCACCTTGTTCTGAGCGTGAATGTGAAGGGAAGAAGGTGGATTCAAATCTCCAATCGATCCCCTACTGGAACCTGCGTGGGATATCAAGCTACTACTTCATTTGTGCAAGGATCGCTCATCTTCCTTCAAGAACGATCTTCATCCTACAGAGGTGTTCAACTACATTCGAAGAAGTGAAAGGGGGAGCTCTAAACACGGCAGAATCTTCTTCATTCTTAATTCTCAAATGCTTGCTGATTGAATTTTTATATATGTTGTAACACTTAAACCGGATTCTTGTGTGTTGCTCGTGATCGGAAACACGAGCGCGTGTGTGTGTGTGGTGGCCAGATCGGCTACCGTGTGTGTGGTTGTTGTTCTACACAGCGTGTGTGTGGCTCACTTCATAGTGGAGCATTAATCCTCACGTGTGAGGGGTGGACGTAGGGGACACGACTGTGTACCCGAACCACTTAAAAATCTGCGCTCCATTTGTGGTTTACTTTTTCGTATATTCTCACGAGTGGGCTTACGCTGAGTTGAGTGTTCATTAATTCAGTCATCAATCATCTACGTGTATCCACGAGAGAGATCTTGTTCGAGTAAGGTTGAGTGCTTGGGTGATTGGAGCATCTCAAACTCTGTAGTTTAAAGTTTCTAACAAGCATCTCATAGGCTAAAAATTTTATTTGGCCAATCAATTCACCCCTACCCTCTTGATTGCCACCGTTCGGGACACAACAACAAATGATTTCTATATAGAACTTGCACATAAGCAATAAGAAGAGAAAATATAATTGTTTATATAGTACAGACATGGAAATGATGCATTAACATTCATGGGGCATGATAATACAAGAACAGTGTCCACTGTAAATATTCCTGCCAGTCACGTAAAAGACATTCACAAAATATCTATACATATGGTATGTTGAATTGATAGAGACTTCCATTTCAAAAGCTTCACACAGGCTCTCTTTGTCAATAAGGCAATCCCAGAAAAAAGCATCAAGTTTATGGTACTTAACTGCCTCTTCTCATCATCATCAATTGGTTTGAATCCAAAACCAGATGTCCACATATCAATTAACTCAGGTATTGCAGATAAAACGAGTGTCTGATCTATGAAGGACCGGAGCATCCAAGTCCACAATAAAATCCAAATTCAAAGCCTCCTGAGCAACTTGTGTATAGAGACATTAAACAGTTAAACCAGTTAAAATATAAAATGCTTAGAAGATGTTTAGATTTATTCCATCAAGTACAGAGTCAGTCAGCCAACAGCACCACTGAATAGAAAGATGTTCTTTCAATCTTTAATCTCCCATTGTGCAATTGAAAATACAGCAAAACACATAGCAACCTGAGCCAGTCCCTTTTACAGATCTGTTAAAAATATTATCTTTCAGACCAAAAAAGCCTGAGTTAAACAACAGATACAAAAGATACCAAGTTGGCCCCTGAATTTCTATGCGAAATTAAATTTATTCTAGCATTACACAATAAAAACTGAAACAAGTCCTTTCTATTTAGTCTCCCCTGGAAATCCACGTCTGACTTTCCCCATGAACAGAAACCACCATCCGGTCCCTTTTTTTACGAAAGATTGAACTTAATCTGATCCATTAATAAATAGAACAAAACCTAAAAAATTAAAAGCTAATTAAAAGAGGATATTTGAAGAGCATATGTTAGGGCTAATTAAAATCTTCCTTTTTCTATGAAAAATGAAAGAGAAGAACTATCTGAACAAAAATAAATGGAAACCTATCGTGAGGTATTCAGAAAAAAAATACAGAAAAAGAAGCAGCCACCCAAAACACACACACACACACACAGAGAGAGAGAGAGAGAGAGAGAGAGAGAGAGAGAGAGAGAGAGAGAGAGAGAGAGAGAGAGAGAGAGAGAGAGAGAGAGAGAGAGAGAGAGAGAGAGAGAGAGAGAGAGAGAGAGAGAGAGAGAGAGAGAGAGAGAGAGAGAGAGAGAGAGAGAGAGAGAGAGAGAGATTAGCATACGACATATCGTAGAGACGCGAAGAGGAGTTCCGAGAAGGTTGATCGCAAAGAACACCGTCGTCGTCGCGGGTGGCCGAGGAGATTGCCGTTATGAGATGTCGCTGCTAGAACCCTAGAGAAAGCAGTCGAAGGAGAGCGAGATGTCGTCGCCGTCGTGAGATCCCACTGCTGGAACCCTAGAGAGAGGAGAGCGAGGTGCTATCGTGAGCAACAGAAGGAGACATTGTCGCCGTCGTGAGCATCCAAAGGAGATGTCACCGTCGCAGGTGGCCGATCGTCGTCGTGAGATGCCGTTGGCGGCCGATCGCCATAGCTATGTGGAGACGGGAGCAAACCCTAGAGGGAGGCGATGCGTCAATGGCTGATGGCGATAGGGTTGCTCGCCCCGAAAGAAAAGACTTTATGACGCCCCGATGACCCGATCCGAACTCTCTCATTTTGGATCAAAAATCTTTCGCCCCGGATCCCCACAGACATTTCACCGCCCCGAATCCACACAGACATTTCACCGCTAATCAAATAAGCACAGAGACATTTCACCGCCAATCAAATAAGCAGCTCCGAATCTGAACATAATTTCGAATTCTGATCAAATTTCGGATCCTAATTATCCATTGACACCCCTACTTAAAATGGTATAACCATTGACGAGGGAATAACGTGGTTCTTATAGGGTCATATTTGTTAATTATGACCGGGTTAATCCAGATATCCCACCTTTATCCATCTTAATCATTTTGATCATGCATATCTCATATTCAGGTCGACATCTGGGTTAATAGTCGATATCTGAGTTAATGACCGACTAAATTGTTCGAGAAAAAAATGAAATAAGACAATTCTGATTACGATATCCATCGATCAAAGTAAAATTTTACCGATTCTTTTGAATAATCTAATCCACGTTATAGTAACTCTTTAAATTATGCAAACAAACAGTGCCTAAAGAATCACACGTATGCCCACCAAAGAGCATCTTAAAGACTAATGTGGTGTTTGAGAACAATTTTCTTTAAAGTTATTTTTATCTAAAAAATTATGTTGCGTCAATTTTTTATTTAAATTTTAAAATTGATAAAAATTGATATTTCATGTTTGACAATAGTCCAAGGGGTGAGATTATTTCCCTAAAATTAGTGGGGAGTTACTTTTATTTAGAAATAGATTATAACATTGTGAGATTATTTCTCTAAAATTTAAGAAATGAACACCAAATGAAATTAGATGGGTCTCTTATTTTTAAATTTTGAGAGAAAAAAATAACAACCCAAAACACCCTATAAGAAAGATTTAGGGAGCATGTGCCATCAAAATCTCATCCCCTGTGCAACTCAAACTGCCACCGTTTGCAGTGATGGAAGGTACGTACAGGCAGAGACAGCAAAATAAACCCCACAAAATCCTCCCAGCCCTTGTTCAGTTACAAGATAAAAGACATTTTACGTTTGAGATCTTAATTATTCAAATTTTAATTTGGTTGTCAAGATATTCTTTAATCTTAGACTATAACTATACCGGATTTCAGGTCACCGAAGAAGAACGTACAGAAACTACAATGAGTCCCTTGTTGATGGTGATTGGTGAGTTTGACAAGCAACCAACCAAAATATCCCAATTGATTTGAGCTGACTTAATTAATTAAGTGCTACTCAGCTTCACTAATTAATTAATTCACCTCCAATGCAAATGAACTACGTACATTAAGGCTTGTCTGCTCAAATTATAAAAAAGATAAAAGTCAGTAAGAATTCATATATATGCTTGCAATTCTTCAGAATTATATATTTAAAAATTGATCGGCTATAGCCGCTAGCTAGCTTCATTTGAGAGGAATTAATCTGCATATACTATGCTAGTTTATGCTATACTACAAAGTAAAACTAACCTTGAACCAAATTGATCCTCTCCCCACATCTTATTCCTGCAGACTAATTTATTCCATTACCAAACCCTACACTAATAATAAATAAAAGAGATTCCTAGCTAGGAACACCTACTCCTGATCGGCAGCGGTTAACACGTACGCTCCGGATCGAAGATGAATATTATTTAAAAAGTTCAGAACCAGGAAGATGCCTGTGTCTCTGATCAACAGGAGGCTCATCCGTGCAGTAGCTCCATCCCCAGCAGGAAGGCAAGGTAAGCATCCTGGCAGGCATACCTCACCTGCTCGTCGCTCAGATGAAGGGCATCCCACTCGCTGCGGCTCACGCGGCTGTCCTTGGTCACCCCCGTGAACCCCAGCACCCGGTCCGCGAGGGCCCCCATGGAGGCGTTGTTCCAGGACTGGCCCCCGTACTTGGCGACGGCCAGCATCCTCAACTCCCGGGGGTTCCCCACCCGCAGCCCCGGGCAGCACAGGCGCCGGACGTCGTCGTCGATGCCGACCCCGACGAAGGTGACCTGGCCGTCTGCGAGGAAGTTCATCAGGGCCCGTGGGACCTCGCGACAGCGGCAGAGCTGGACGAGGAGGCAGCGGTGGCCGACGCAGACCTGGACGACGGCGGTGGGCTCCAGGCCGCCCTGGCCGGAGCCGGGGCGCCACTGCACCCCGAGGCCGGCGACGAGGGTGCCTGCGGCGATGCGGCGGGCGTGCATGTTGTATATCTCGAGGACCCACGTGTTGATGTCGTCGATGTCGCGGGAGACGGTGGCGTCGATCCGGCGGCCGAAAAGGTGGACGGTGTAGGTGTGGGTGGTGACGACGCGGATACCATCCAAGTCCATGGCTGCTGCGGGCGTGGTGGACGAGTGGGAGAACTGTCCCATCATCAGAGAACAGAACAAGAGAGAGAGAGAGAGAGAGAGTTGCAGGAAGAAGAAGACAGCCTTGGCTTGAAATTGCCGCCTGTACGTGATTCGTGTTGACTGTTTCGAGTATTTAAATAGATAGATACACAACGGTGGGTGATCAGCCAAAAGGGAGCAACTATACAAGAGGAAGGGAAAGGTTGGATAACAGTAATTAATTAGAGAGGGGAGGAGGAAAGGAAGGATAGCTTCGACAGCTCACACGATTACCACGATTTGAGATGCCCTGGACGGCAGCTATGCAAATCGTTTACAGCTATGTGTGCATCCGTGGGTTGCACTTTTTACACGCCCCCTCATGATCATCAACGCCGGCAAAGACGTTGAGTTTTGTCTCTCAAAAACATGAACCGAGGAGAGGGCGTTAAATAAGGGCGATATAAACGTTCACTCGAAGTGAACGTTGCAAACGTGTAACGTTCCGATTAAATGAAAACGTTGAAAAGAATTATAAAATTTTTTAGATTTATTTATTTATTATTTAAAAAAATTATTTTTAATATGATATTTCTAACCATCCAAGAGAACTAGTATTTTATTTGTTATATTATATTACTAAAAATAAAATTATAATTTTGATTATAAAATACATCTATAAGATACGATAATTCTCTCGGACATAACGATGAGTTTTATATAAAAACACGTCTTCCTGATCGACGTGTTTTATTTAAAAAAATAATATAATAATCACAAACATTTCATGAACATTCACATGTAAAACCTTCTGAAAATAACTATTTATATTTCTGTCTTCAAATCCTTTGAAAATAAAAATTTTATTTTAAATTAAGAAAACTATTTATATTTTTATGTCTACTTCTGTTTTGAGTTTTCATTTAAATAATCATATCTGATTTCAGAAATTGAAATTCAGAAAAAAAAATATTTCTGTTTTTTCAGAAAAATAAATATTGAAGAAAAAATTACTTCTATTATACCTGAAGTTGTAGTTCTGAAAATAAGATTTTGAAAAGTATTTTTATTTAAATATAACTGTTTATAGTAAAAGGTTTCTGATTTTTTTTTCCGAAAACTTTCTATTCACAGAAAAATTTTTCTGTACTTTTTATTTACAGAAAATAGTTATTATTATTTTTAGAAAATACAATTCTAAAAATATTAATTCTGTTTTAACAGAAAATGTTTTTTTAATTTATCTCTGTTTACAGAAAAATAAATCATTTCTGATTTTTCTGAAAATTCTTGTTTATGTTGCTGTTTAAATAAATTATTTGTACCCTCAGAAAATGTCTAAAATCATTTCTGTTTAAATAAATAATTTCTGTTTTCAAGTAAATAGATTCTAAAAATCATTTCTATTTTTTTTACTTATTTTTGTTTTCATAGAATAAAATTTTGATAATTGCCTTTTTCTATTTCAATAATTTTTGTGTTTTAGAAAACTACATTTCTGAAAATTATTTCTATTTATAATAATCATTTTTCAGAAAATAAATATCTAAAAATTATTTCTGATTTTCTGAAAATCGAAATAATTTTCAAAAAGAGTTAGTTTTCAGAAAATTCTTAGTATATGTCTGTTTAAATATTCATTTTTGTCTTAAAAAAACCTTCTGTTTACAGAAATATTGAGAGAATTGATAATTTATCAAACTTGGAAACAATTCATTTTTGAACCGTTTTTGATTATATACATATATATTTCTTTGACCTGCTCATTACATTACATCTTAGTGCATCTCTTTCAATAGTATAGTTGTTTGGCTGCACTTTCATGTTGACGAAAGTATGGTTCAATTAATCTTTCAACAAATTTTAAGGATATTCAATATTTTCTCAATGGCTAGTTTAATTACAGAAGAAACACTTAGTGTCAAACCAGATAAATTTGATGGAACGAACTTTAAAAGGTGACAAAGCCAAATGAGGTTCTGGCTGACCACACTAGGGTTGATGTCAACCATTAGTGATAGCACAACTGAAAATCGGGAGTCGGGTTCCTCTCAAACTCAAAACACCTGTCGAATCTAAATCCAGTCAACCCGAACTCAAATTGAACCCGAATCCTCCTCCTCCACAGCCACACCGGAAGAGATGGATTATCACTGTCTCCACCGAATTCTAGGTGCTCTTTCCGATAATCTATATGATCTATATTATAACTCAAAAAGTGCTAGCGAACTTTGGGACACCTTAAAAGTCAAATATGGTCTAGATGATATTGGTGTTAAGCAGTTCAGAGCATCCGACTTTAACAAATTTAAATTTGTAGATAATAAACCTATGAATGAACAAATCCATGAATATGAAAATCTAGTTCACGAACTAAAAGCCAATGGATCCTAGCTCGATGAATCCTTCCAAATAGCATGTTTATTAGACAAGCTACCTCCCTCTTGGTCCGATTTCACCAGGACCCTTAGCCATGTAGATCTATTTAAAATCCACACTTAAATATAAAGAGCAATAGATGTGATGAAAGCAATAAAATAGCACGAGGTGCTAATGTGGAGGTTGTGATCGCCAGAGACACGAGGGTCTCAAAGAGGAGATTGATATGGGGAGATGATCGCAAAATACCTCAAAAGATGCGGGGGATGTGAGTGCTTCCTTTCTCTTCAAATCGGCCGGCCGATGAAGAGAGTTCTTCACTTAATTACCCTTGCAAAAAAGACAAACACCAATAAAAAATATGGATTAGAATATGGTGAGTGTAGCATCAAATTCAATAAAAATATATGAGCATGAAAGCATGTGCAAGAACACACCTTAAGGGGATTGCCCTTAAACCCCTATGCAAAAGGGTATGGGAGACATGATGTGAATGATATGAAAAATATGAATAAAAATAGGGGGAAAGAGTGCAAGAGTTGCACTAAGGAGAGATCTCAATATGATAGTTGAGGAAAATCAATGACAATGATGCATGCATGACTTAATGAAAAATACAAATAAGGGGAGATAAGATAGAAAAATCTTGTTTGGGTGGCTTCTTTGGCTTGAATGCTCGATGGGAGGAAGCCTTCAAAGGATGAAGCTTGATGTGAAGAAGCCTTCCCTTAGCCAAGCACCTTCGGTTCCTGTAAAAAGAAAAGAAGACAACAGAAGAAAAGAGGGAGGAAACAGAAGTAGAAGAAGAAAAATAAGAAGAAGAAGAATGGAGGATACGGAAGAAGAAGAAGAAGAATCAGAAGAAGAAATAGAAAAAGAAGGAGACACGTAGAAGACAGAAGAAAGGGGAAAGAAGAAAAAAGAAGAAGAACGCAGGGGAGAATAAAAATTATCGGAACCAACCCCTTAACAGAGGCGAGAGCCTCTATTAATAGGTTAGGAAAAGGTGATAAGAAGGGAAGAGATTAAAGGAGGAATGGATAAGAACAGCAAGAGCCCAAATAGAGGAGGAGTCTAACGAGGCAAGGACTCTCTGGGGAAAGGGCTGCGAAGCCAGAAGGTGAAACACGCCTTAGGTCAGGGCGTTAATTTAAGAATTGACGACCTACCCTAGGGCGTTTCTCAAAAACACGCCCTGCACAAGGGCGTTTCTCAAGACCAAATTTAGAAATAAAAACTCCCCATATTTGAAAAATGTAAAACACGCCTCAATCAAAGCCACGTTTCAAAAACACGCCCCTGGGAAGGGCGTTAATTTCAAGAGCTCAAATGGGGAAGTCGGTCAAACCAAAAGAATTAACGCCCTAAGGTGGGCGTCCTTTCTTAAGAAACGCCCTAGTACAAGTCGTGTTTTAAGAGAAACACGCCCTTACCCAGGTCGTGAATTCATAAAATTCATAAAATAGATAGAATGGGGAGAAATAGATAAAATGGGAAAGAAACGCCCTAGACCAGGGCGTGTTTCAAAAACACGCCCCTGATGAGGGCGTGAATTCAGAAAATAGAGATAAATGCCCAAGAAATCCGAAAAAATAGAAAATGAGATAAAATGGGGAAAAATAGGAGAAATTCAAGAAAAGTGGGAAAACCACTCAAATAAGCTGATTTGAGGGTCAAATGGGGCATCGCAGAGCGATATGAAATATACTCAAAATGACGTCAATTTTGGCGTGTCTACAGCTGCCCCGCCTTGGCGTCTGCTTTGCAAGGGAGCGTAGCAAACTGAAAAGTAGATGCCAAGGTGTGATGAGACACGCAATCAACATCACTTGATGAGAATCAAATCAAAAGCACGAGATGAAGCAAATCTCGGGAAATCCAACGAAATCAACAATGTTTGGATAAAAGGGGGAGATGTGCACGCGGTGCACGAAGGAGATAAAATAAAATGATCAACTTCCAGCGCGGTGGAAGTACCCCAGGTCACAAACCTGTAGATTTCACCATTGGGGAGCGGTTACCAGCCAATGTGGACGTGCTGCAGCCAAGGTGGATCAAGGGGAAAGTTGGACAATAAGATGATAAAAATCCAAACAAGGAGCTCTCGAGAAAAGACCCAAAACAGCGACAAAACGAACTGAGGACTCAATTCGGCAATGAAAATCTCATATCGGGAAAGATTAAGATCAATTCAACTCTCAACATCAGCTTATCAGAATGATTTTTCAACAATTGTTTCAAAGTCCTACATGAATGCATGCTGGGCTAAAGGAAAAATTAAATCAAATAAAAATATAATATAATCAAGGATAATATTGTTAAACTGCCCAGACTGGGTCAAGAAACCAATTCTGCGAGCTGATACTAAGCCGAAGCCCGTTTATCCGCGCACCAACTCGCAAAGAGGGAACCATCGTCCCCAGTCTTGGACGGCTCAACGGCCTATCCGTATGACTAAGATGCCTCTGGAATCGTCATCGTTTTTGATGAAGGGGAACTCAAATTCCAGATTTATCAAAGTCACAAGGTCCTTGATGTAATCTAGTAACATATGTAACATAAGTAGAATGCATACAGGGAGATGGTGAAGCAATAAGTATGGGGGAACTGAGAATGAGGTGCGTGCACCGTGGGGCTTGGATGATGATGCCCGGACGATGGGACCAAGAGCTTCTTATCCTGCGCTCAAAATTCATTAGCCAAGATATAAAAAGTATAACAAACAATGAATAAGGCATTTAAGCATGGCAATCATAGCATGAATCAAAGCACCAATAACATGTATACGGCATGAATAGCACAAGTTAAATCATGGTATTGCAAATCATTATTATTTGTTGTTTGTCATGAGGATGACAATTTGGCTAATCAAAATTTGGAGGTGAATGATCAAGATCTGATATAATGCCCATCGGCGGAGTGATCAGATGAAATTAGCAGGAGTTAATTTAAAAAGATTTGGAGATGAATAATCATGAGATAATCAGGAGATATAATAGGGAGATGACAATCAAAATGCCCCTGGGTGGCATGCCATGAAAATATCGGGAGAGAATCAATAGATTGATAGCAATAAGGGGAGGGAGGACTCATCCCGTGCTTCTGGTCCTTGGAAAGCTGTTCCTGCAAAACACCATCGGAAAATACAATGCAAAATTTTTAGATTTTGGAATATGCAAATTTTTATGGAATTTTGAAATATGCAAATTTTTATGAATTTCGAAAAAGATAAAAAAAATTTATGAGTTTTGATCAATATGCAAATTTTTGTGAAGTTTTGTAAAAGATATTCAATTTTTTGTGAAGTTTTGAGAAAGGTATTCCATTTTTTATGGATTTTGGACAAGAAATATTCAATTTTTTGTTTGATTTTGGTTAGACATTGCTAAAGCAGCATCAAAGGGTGTTTTAAACCACTGGCTAGGGGTCCTCGTTCCTTCCCTTTTTTGCTTAAAACTGTCCAAAGCTGGGCGTGCATTGTAAGGTGGCGCCCTATAACCGACCGTCTCTGATCAACGGTGCCCTACCAAGGCCATACCCGAGAAACATTCAGTCTTGGAGGGAGAAGAGAAGAATAATTGGAGATAAGCTTTATGCAGGATGGGAGATATCAAGACTTGAATTCCTTCCAAGGTATTAACCCTCAAAGAGGTAGTCTGTTGTGCCGGGGCTTTGTGCCTTTAATTTTTAGACTCTTGACATGCATACGACCAGGGTTTTCCCTGCGGGGACTTTGCCACTCTTGACATGCCATAATTCATAATTTGCTTTTATCAAATTTTGATTTGATTTTCATAATAGCCCTTTTGGCGAAATGTATATCATGAAAACTCATATTGATTTTGGGTCAAGACTGCCCCTATTTGAGACTCCTCTCGTATTGGGGATTACCAGAGTTGGTCATCTCATCCGTCAACCTCTTGCCCCTGCATTCGGCCGAGTAAAGAAGAGAAAGACTTTCAGATATACTCATGGCATGGCCAAAGTAGCAACGGTGTTTTAACCAAAGGAGCCGGCTAAGGACGCCGTGAAGTGTGTGGAATGCCCAGCTAGGGTTGCTCTTAACAAGCGGGGAGAGAATGTTGAATTCCCAGCGCGGGTTCTTATTAACCAAAGGTGCTGCGAAAGAAAGTCTAAAGACTCTTTTGAGAGTGATTTAATTAAACAAAAGCCTAAGATAAAGGTTTAAAACACCACTCTTAATCTCGTTAAGAAGCACTTCATTTTGAATATCATGCGTGAAGTAATGAGGAAATGATATCATAAAAATGCTTACTTACGCCAATATGTTACCTTGCAACCTTTGTAGAAGCAGCTGCTCGAGAGCGAGTTGATCATCATGGGATTTGTCCTCTTTGGCAGTCAAAAGGATTGGAAGCAAAGGATTTGAAAGTGGCTTAACAAGAATGAGTGGTGCCAAGATCAGACTCAGACGAATAAGGAGAAAAGGAAAAGACGCGAGGGCTAGAACTCCCTTGCTAAGGCTCGGAGACCCTGATCACATGAAACAGTCTACAGAAGAAGCGGAAAATTAGGAGGTGGAGTGAGGACTAAAGCCTCGAAAGCAATGGGAGAAAGGGCAGATGCCCAAGGCAGTGGATGTGGAAGAAGTTGGGTCAGACCCAGAATTAGGAGGAATTAGAAGAAGAAATTGGTAGATAGAAAGAGGTGGATCCGGAGGGTCCGGAAGCAGAGGAGGAAAATCATGAGAGGAGAAATCCGAAGGCTCTGGTGGGACATTGAAAGAAGGGACGCGATGCCCTGGGGAAAGATAGGGAAAAAGATGATGGAAGAGGTGACGGAGAAGGAAGAAGAGAATAAAAGATATGAAGTCCCGGAGGAGCAAGAAGATAAATCGAAAGAAATATGGAAGTTCCGGAGGTTCCGGAGGAATGAAATCAGGAGGGTCGCGATGCCCTGGGAGATGATAGAGAGAATAAGATGGAGAATCCGGAGGTTCCGGAGGAATGAAATCAGGAGGGAGAAGATGGAAAGGGGCGCGATGCCCTGAAAGGACAAGGGAAGAATCCGGAGGTTCCGGAGGGATGAAATCAGTAAGGAGAAGATGGAAAGGGGTATCGTGCCCGAGAGAAAGGTCCGGAGGTTCCGGAGAAATAGAATCAGAAAGGGTGAGATGCCCAAAGAGGAGGGATAAAATTCCTGGTGGTTCCAGGGAAATAGCAGGAAGGGGGACGCGATGCCCCAAGGGGAGTGGATAAAAGGATGAATATGGATAAGATGGGAAATGCTGAATATCCGGCGGTGCCGGAAGGCGGGGAAGATACGGGTTTGGAAACCCGGGAAGCAGGAGGTGCAAATGCATGCAATGGGATGGATTCGATGAATGCTTGAAATGCGTGAATGCAAGGAGATGCAAAGAAGATGAATAATGTGAAGGGTGAAAGGATGAGATCTTCCTTTTTACCCTTCGAGTGGCCCATGAAGAAAAGGTGATAGAAATAGATGTGGATGAAGTTGAATGAACAAGAGTGGGAGAAATAGGGGACGGCCCCTTAAGATAATTGCCCCTCCACGGCAGTGAACATGTATGACCAATTGGCCCAATAAACGAAGCTTCAATAAATGACAACCCCCTTGGAAAGCGAAAATCAATAAGGTGAGGGAGTCGTAGAGTTGGAACATGAAGCATCGAGTTGCCCATTGAATGTGGTGATGAATATGGAATGTTGAATAAAATGGGCATTCGCCCCTTGTAAGGAGTAATGAATTCGGAATTCGAAGGTTTGAACAAAGGGTGCCCTGCCCGGCCTTCAAACGGCGTCAATGCTTGGCATCTATTGAGCAACGGTGATGACTTAGCTTCTCCGACCATGCTTGGCACAATAACCCGGATTGACATCCGGTAAATGAATTCTTGCATCTTGAATGGCACGGTCGTGGCCAAAGTCTTCTTGCCCGCCTTTTGCTTATCCTTGGCGCAATTAGCTGCAGAAGCACGCCCCTTCCGAGTAACAAAGGGAGGTGAGGCGGAGGCGGGAGGCTCCGTGAATGGTGGAGTTATAATGGAAGGTGTTGGCAAATGGGTGAATGGGGGCGGAGATTCAAACACGTCGAGCTTCTCCCCTTGCTCGGAAGTAGTTGGGATTAGCTCGGATGCAAAAAGTGGTGGATCCTGCTCAGGACTAACCATGGGTAAAGGCGTAAGGCTATATGGTGGAGGAATAAGCAAAGTGGGTTTTAAAGGGATAATGGAAGGCCGAGGTGGCGGTAATGGGAGGTTAATTGGGGAAGGTTTAATGGTGGGTTCGATGGAGGCTAATGGTGTGGAGGTAGATGGCTTAAGGAGTGGAGGTGTAATTGGTGGAGGTTTAATGGAAGGTTTAGGGGAGGCCAGTGTTGCGGAGGTTAATGGTGTAACTGGAGGAGGTGTAATGTATGCGGTGTCAAGGATAGGAGGAGACTTACAATGTGGCGGTGTGGGTGATTGGAGTATCGACCCATCATCGTAACACCAGTTAGTCTCATAAATAGGGATTGGATCGGGGATGGTTTCATCCTGAGCAGGAGGTTCATCGAATGAAAGTGGAGGGAGCGGGAAATTAAGGAAACTCGGAAGGGGTGCCTGCACATCTTCATCATCGTATATTGCCTCAGATTCTTCAAATGTCGGTTCTTGCTCACTTGGAATATCAACGCCGTAGTCGTCCATCCTATCTTTCCATTCTCTCTCCATTCTTGTAATGTCGTCCAAAGCGACATGGAGAGGATTGACTGGAGTAGGAGGAGCCGTGACCCTCTTTATTTGTTCCTCCATCAAAGTAATCTTATCGAGGAGAGTTTGCTGGAGGGGTGTAACTTGGGCAACAGAAGGTTGGCAGGGCATTGAAGGAGGAGGGGTCGTATAAAAAGGCCGTGGAGGGGAGTTGACGGGACGACCCGTAAAAGAACCGGACGGAACGGATTGCAAGGAGTAAATGGGCCTCGGGGCCGTGTTGGAGGAGGAATAGAAGGAGGCGGGTGTCGGACCACCCGAGTAGAATGAACAGGAGGAGATGGGTAATGGGCTACCCGAATATGATTGGAAGGAGGAGGTGGGTGATGGGCCACCCGTATAGAATTGAAGGAGGAGTGGGTGATGGGCCACCCGAATAGAATTGGAGGGAGATGGGTGATGGGCCACCCGAATAGAATTGGAAGGAGGGGAGATGCAAGAGATGTACCCTCAACGGCAGCCTTAAGGGCTTGGATCTGTTGAGGGGTAAGATGATCTAATGCATGCAAGATTTGAGAGACCTTCTCATCATTGGGAGGAGACGGTCCCGTAGGAATAGTGGCTCGAACTTGAGTAGGGGGACCATGAGGATGGACATTGCCCATGGGTCGGGCATGACCATAAGAATGAGGACGTGGTCCCTTGAAAGAATGGTGAGAAGGATGATGATTAACATGTTGAAATTGAGGATATGAAGTGCTAGGTTGTGCATCCTCATGAATTGAATTGAACATGTTTCTATCATGGTAAGCCATTATATAATCAAAAGTTCTCAATAATTATGCAAATAAGCACACAAGTTGGAATGGTTACCGTGATTTTGATTTGTTTAATCCTTGGTGAATTAATGAATTTAATAAAGTTTGAATGATTCACACAAGGGGGGGAACCTAGTTTCAATATGATTTGAACTCCAATGCCAACTAGGAACCTCTCTCACCACGTATAGGCCAACTAACTCGGGACTTCAAAAGGGTACAACCTGCCCGGCGTCCGTGAGGGAATCCACGGGTGCGGGGGCTTATGGAGGCTTGGAAAAGGGATTTCCAGTCCAAAGAGACGGAATGCTCAATGGAGGGTCGTCCCGATTCCAAGAGGGTGTGTGGATCCTAATGAAGAGGAGGAGGTCTCCCAAACCAAATGCAAATATGAATGCAACAGGGGAAATTAGGCCAAACAGCACAATAATGATCAATCAACAAAGATAAGCATGAAAACTCACCCACGGGAAGGGTTCTGGAAACCCACAGTAAAAACACGCCCTGGCAGGGGGCGCTAATAAAAAAAGACACGACGGTGTGACTGTCGTGAATCAACCTGAAGGGCGCAGGGGCAGAGTAAAACGCGCCTTAGGGTTAGGCGCTATCCATAAAAGGACGCCCTGTCCAGAGGGCGTCGAATCCAAAGACACGCCCTGACGTGGGGCGCTAATCAAGTAAAAGACGCCCTGTAGTAGGGCGTGAATTCACAGGCAGCAATATAAAGCAAGAAAGCCCGGAAGTAAGCTGGAAAACGCCCTGTCTGAGGGCGTAAAATATGAAGAAGACGCCCTTGGTTAGGGCGTTAAATCAATAAAAACGCCTCTTCCAGAGGCGTGAATTAACTGTCTCCAGGAAACCTTCGCGGCCAGCAATAACAGAGAGAACACTCACAGAGCCAACAACATGCAATCAATAAATATGAATATCAAAAGGGCACGCGAGGGTGCCAAGGGGAAAGGGGTAATAAAGGAAGAACACAAAGTGTCCCACCGTGATCGCCAATTTGTAGATCTCTTAAAAATCCACTTTAATATAAAGAGCAATGATATGATGAAAGCAATAAAATAGCACGAGGTGCTAAAGGAGGTTGTGTGATCGCCAGAGACACGAGGGTCTCAAGAGGAGATTGATATGGGGAGATGATCGCAAAATACCTCAAATATGCGGGGGATGTGAGTGCTTCCTTTCTCTTCAAATCGGCCGGCCGATGAAGAGAGTTCTTCACTTAATTACCCTTGCAAAAAAGACAAACACCAATAAAAAATATGGATTAGAATATGGTGAGTGTAGCATCAAATTCAATAAAATATATGAGCATGAAAGCATGTGCAAGAACACACCTTAAGGGGATTGCCCTTAAACCCCTATGCAAAAGGGTATGGGAGACATGATGTGAATGATATGAAAAATATGAATAAAAATAGGGGGAAAGAGTGCAAGAGTTGCACTAAGGAGAGATCTCAATATGATAGTTGAGGAAAATCAATGACAATGATGCATGCATGACTTAATGAAAAATACAAATAAGGGGAGATAAGATAGAAAAATCTTGTTTGGGTGGCTTCTTTGGCTTGAATGCTCGATGGGAGGAAGCCTTCAAAGGATGAAGCTTGATGTGAAGAAGCCTTCCCTTAGCCAAGCACCTTCGGTTCCTGTAAAAAGAAAAGAAGACAACAGAAGAAAAGAGGGAGGAAACAGAAGTAGAAGAAGAAAAATAAGAAGAAGAAGAATGGAGGATACGGAAGAAGAAGAAGAAGAATCAGAAGAAGAAATAGAAAAAGAAGGTGACACGTAGAAGACAGAAGAAAGGGGAAAGAAGAAAAAAGAAGAAGAACGCAGGGGAGAATAAAAATTATCGGAACCAACCCCTTAACAGAGGCGAGAGCCTCTATTAATAGGTTAGGAAAAGGTGATAAGAAGGGAAGAGATTAAAGGAGGAATGGATAAGAACAGCAAGAGCCCAAATAGAGGAGGAGTCTAACGAGGCAAGGACTCTCTGGGGAAAGGGCTGCGAAGCCAGAAGGTGAAACACGCCTTAGGTCAGGGCGTTAATTTAAGAATTGACGACCTACCCTAGGGCGTTTCTCAAAAACACGCCCTCCACAAGGGCGTTTCTCAAAAACCAAATTTAGAAATAAAAACTCCCCATATTTGAAAAATGAAAAACACGCCTCAATCAAAGCCGCGTTTCAAAAACACGCCCCTGGGAAGGGCGTTAATTTCAAGAGCTCAAATGGGGAAGTCGGTCAAACCAAAAGAATTGACGCCCTCAAGTGTGGTCGTCCTTTCTTAAGAAACGCCCTAGTACAAGTCGTGTTTTAATAAAAACACGCCCTTACCCAGGTCGTGAATTCATAAAATTCATAAAATAGATAGAAAGGGGAGAAATAGATAAAATGGGAAAGAAACGCCCTAGACCAGGGCGTGTTTCAAAAACAAACGCCTCTGATGAGGGCGTGAATTCAGAAAATAGAGATAAATGCCCAGAAATCCAGAAAAAATAGAAAGTGAGGGAAAAATAGGAGAAATTCAAGAAAAGTGGGAAAAACCACTCAAATAAGCTGATTTGAGGGTCAAATGGGGCATCGCAGAGCGATATGAAATATACTCAAAATAATGTCAATTTTGGCGTGTCTACAGCAGGTACCAGCTGGCCACAACAGCACGCTACGAGCACGCGCACCAGGAACCACGTGGAAGCAGAACGAACGACGTCACCCCACCTGAAAAGTAGGGGTGAGCCACATGTCATTGGCTCAGTAGGGGTCACGCGGATCCCCACTGAAAAACACGCAGTAACACGGAACAACAACAACGAAAATAGCAGGTGTAGTAAAGCAAGAAAACTACACTACAAAGCTGTAAAACTACGCTACAAGCAGTAGTAAACAGACGGGAAGTAGGAGTAGGGAACAAGCAAGGAAGGGGAAGAAACCGCACCAGACAAGTGGCGGCTGAACTAACCTCGGCACCCCAAACTACTCCAAGCAACAACAGAAGGGCGACTCTGCTCTAACAAAGGCATACGTTACCCATCTGCCGACCCAAAGCCAGGTCTAAGGCAAAGACCTGCCAAAACAAACAAGGGGTCTAGAAAAGACCCACACAAACGACCGACAGACTCAATCACACACGCACAACTAGAACGTCGTGCACACTATCTCACGCACGACCAGAACATCATGCATGTGACAGGACACTGACCTCGGGCACAGCCACGGAAAGGCCAACCCAGACAGGTCACGACGCACAAGAAACATCGAGAGTCACAAGCCAGGTGACAGGAGCACCCTCCCACTAGTAGAATAGCCAGATGCGTCCACTGTCGTCTTACACTGCGCCACAAGTGTCACGTCTACAAGCTCGTCCAGAGGACGACATAGACTGGACACACCAAGAACCAGGTCCAAGGAACAACGGTCCCAAGGAAGAACGGCAACTACGGGCACAAGACCGCAGTACCACAACTGCAAGTGACTAGTCAGGGTCACGCCCGTCGGCGCAAGTCCTCAGTCCCTGACCACGTGTGCACACACTGACCACTGCCTAAGTCAGGCCTCCAGCTAGTATTCCCCTCGGTAGGATGCTACCGTTGGCTGGGGCCCACTGAACTAGCTTAAAAATCGTATAACGGGAAACACCCCTCCACTACTCCTAGTGGGTCGGTACTCAAATTAAGACCTAGGGCTACGACTAGTGGAGGCTCACAAGGCACAAACTCTGAAACACATGTGCTAAAGCACAGACAGTCAAAGGAAGCCCTGTCTCGCGCACTACGAAGCACCAAGGTAGCCAACCAACTGTCGATAGACTCAGGACCAAACAACTAGACTTACCACGTAACGATCCTTGAGTCGGACGACTCAAAAGCAAGATCATCACAGATAGCGGAACAAGCCGCCAATCGATCTAATCCTAAGCCACAAGAAACGACACTCCGCAGAAAATAACTCACGGAGACCTGAGGGAACACCAAAGACCCTCAGCACACCTGGACACACGGACCGAGGTAAGGCAACACCTCGAGGCATCCAGAACAAGTGTCTCGGACTGGACAGAACCGCCAAGACACCCACACACAGGGTCGCCTGTCAACCCTTGGGTCACCCCGGGTTGACCGGAACCCAACAAGAATTCACAAAAGTAGGATAAAGAATCCTACCACAGGCAAGAAGACTCCTGGCCACCTTACAACGAAGTCTTAGCCCTCATAGGACGTCAGGAGACATCCACGGGACAGCGGGCAGACCACAAGGACAAGCCAAGACAAGCAGAAACCAAAACGACGAAAATCAGAGCAAAAGGACTGTAACGCACCACCCCTAGACCGTTACACGAACGTGACGGTCTGACGCTGGCCGTTACATTCCAACTGTGACGGTCTAAATCAGACGCGTCACAACCACGTGACGGTCAGGAGGAGAGCCGTCACACACACTGCCCTAACCAACCTCTAGAACACACAAGGCACGTAACGGCCTACACAAGGCGTGTTACACCGCTCTGACGCGCCCGACCCGGGCAGTCAGGGCCAACAGACCTCAAACCAAAACAACATTTCGAACCACGTAACGCACGGGACCAAGCGCGTTACAGCCACCTAACGCGGCAAGACAGACGCATCAGGGCCAACCTGACGCAAGACAAGAAAACAATTGGCTGAGAGGCATGTAACGGTCCGGACCGGACGCGTTACAACCACCTAACGCGCGGGGGCGCGGCCGTTAGAGCCAACGACGCAGCCACCCAACTCAGCCAAAACAGCATGTAACGGTCCATCGCGGACGCGTTACACAGGCCTAACGCACATGGGCATGGCTGTTAGAATCAACAGGCACAGCCACCTAAACTCAGCCCAAAACGAAGTGTAACGGCCTGGGGCAGGCGCATTACACACACCTAACGCACGAGAGCACAACCGTTAGGTGAACCGACTCAACAGGTCAAATGCGGTCAAACAGAACGTAACGGCCTACACCAGGCGTGTTACACCCACCTGACGCACAGGGGCAGGCGCGTCAGGGGAACCGACTTAACCAAAGCACTAAACGACAAGATAGGCGTAACGCGTCGCACCGGACGTGTCAGGAGGCTGTGACGCCCCACCCCTGGGCCATCACACTCCCAAAACCACTAAAAGCATAAAAACGCCCAGACGCTGTGACGGTCTATCGTGGGGCCGTCATGGACTGTGACAGTCCCTGGAACGACTGCCACACCAGTCACGGCGGGAAAATAGAGGGTTGGCCAAATCGGCCTGTTCCACGCCCCATTCACGCCGAAGCGCAGGGGAAACAACCCTCGACGATGAAAAACCACTCTAGGAGGCTAAAAAGCCCACATGCACGGGTTAAAACGCTAGATCGGGGCGATTTTAACAAATCAACCCTAAAAGAGTTAACGAGGTTCCCGGGCTCCTATCGGCCTCGAATGACCACCGATCAACACAAAACTAGCATGGATGGGATCCAGACATCCCCACGGTCAGTTCAACACTAATCGAGCTACAAATGGTTGCCGTTCTCCGACGAACCCTACAAAACCCAAAAATCACAGTTTAGGCTAAACAAGCCCAAACTCGGCCGTTTCTGCGCCAAACAATGTGCAAGGGCAGGGAAAACGGAGAGGAGGAAGTGAGGAACTATCACCCTACCTCCACCGAAGAAACCGTGCCCCGAAGGGACTAAACCGCGCCGAAAACCACACCGCGAGCTCAAACGTCGGCTTTGAATCCACCGTTCGGGATCGCGCCAAATCCATATCGATCCTCGTCCCATCGCGCACCCAGCCAGCTCTACAGCATCCCCAACATGTGCCTCTAGGTACCCCGTCTGCAGCCGGAGCCGAGGAAGCTCGAGAGGAGAGAAAACGGGAGAGAGAGACGGCGGCGGCGAAATGAGAAGGAAGGAGAGAGAAGGAAAAGAAAAAGGAAAAGAATTAGAATTTTCCTAATTTCTGAAAAATCCAATTTCTGGCCCTATCTCTGAAAAATACGCAAAAATAGTCGAAACGACAGGCTCGAAGAGTATGTCGTCGCTGTAGCATCCACGAGTCGAGGAACTGAGAAACAAACTCACCGTAGGGTTCCGTAACTAGTACGAGAGAAAAACCCACACGGATCGCCAAACTCAACTCGGAAGCCACTAAAGCGAACCGAAACTCACCGAAACAAATCCAAAAGATCCAATGAAGATCTAGTAAGACCTACCAAGGATCCAGGGCATTACATAGACCGTCACGATCATGTAACGGCCCATTGATTAGCCGTCACAGTTCTTGAGTGTTTTAACCCGAGGTTTGTCCTAAGGGTTGATATTCTAAAGTTCCTAGATAGATTATTGATGGTCTAGCACTTGTCATATTGTTCAAAATACTTAATTTTAAACTATGGAAGATAAGGAATATACTGTTATGCTGTCGAATTGTTTCCAAGAGCATAACCATGTTTTAAGTCATTCTTGATCTCTCATGTTCTTAATTGAAGCGTTCATCCATTGAATTATTGTTATCATGAACTTATTGAACTTGTTATATTACTGGCCATATTGTATTGCTTGAAACGTGGAAATAGCTTGATTTATACTTGAAGATGCGATCAAGCACTGATTGTGTTCAAGGGCTCTATGCTAGTCCCCTCGGCTGATTGTCGAAAATATACTATAAACCATGGGGTATGATGCTACTGGCGTCGCATTGCGTTGGGAGTACTTTCTTTATAAATAAGTGAAAATCCACGGAACTCTTGCAAGACTCTCTCTTGATTGAATTGCTACATGCTAGTTACATGACATTCTAATGCATAACCTTTATGGTTATGAAAGTGAAAAGTGAAAGTGAAAGTGCGTTCTTGATGCATGCAAGCATATTCGTATTCGTGAAAGGCCAAATTACATTCTTGTTATATTCAACTCGATCTTGTTTGTTTATCCTTTCTCATCATGATCTTATCATGCTATTATGTTACTTGTCTTGTTCAAGTGATTTACCGCATTTCACATGATTTTACCTTATTCTTTAGAGCTAAAATATTAATTACTTAAACATTGCTAATCATGTTGATGCGAAGATACCTACTGGGCAAGTGTGCTCATTACCTATTTTTCAATCTTTTCAGGAGATGGAAGTGATTCAAATTCGGATTCGGGTTATACAAGTAGCGGGTCCGAGAGCGAATGAAAGTCTTATCAAAATGAGAGTGAAGACTTAGGAAAGTATATATTGTCTAGATCGAGTTCATGTAATTTTTATTTTTCTTGAGTCTGATGGATTAATGAGGTTTGAAAAGTTATTGTATTGGAATATTTTGATTATTAATGAAATAAGTTGATGTTTGAGTAATTATTGTGCAATTGCATTCTTATATGTGATTGTCTTGCGCTCTGATCATTCTTGCTTGTAAGAGGCTTACCATGCCGGCTGTTCACGTTCCTCGAGCTAGTCTTCCGCTGTCATAAAGGCTCGGGGCGTGACAGTTAAGTTGATATCAGAGCCTAAGTCTCAGGACTTAGGGAGAAGAATCATGTCATAGGATAAGTCTAAGGATTAAGGACCCCTACCTATAACTAAGGAAGAAATTTTCATACCCATGTGAGAATTGGGTAGAGCCTGGGATAAGATAGTTAATTAGCTTTAAGATTAATTTTCTTCCAATTCCACGGGAAATAACAAGTTGTTATATTTCTCTCAGGTACCTCATTTTTACAAATGGCTCATCGCGTAGATTGGAATGGCATGCAACAAACAGTTGTCGGCCTTACTCAGGTATTACAAACTATGGCCCAGGCAGGAGCAGGGGCAAGGGCTGGCGACTTACATCACAATTTCTGTAGTTTAAACCCTCCACGTTTCTATGGTTCTTCTAATCCGGATGAAGCAGAGAACTAGATTGACGAGATGAACCATATATTTGACGTTATCCAATGCACCGATCAAGAGAAGGTGCGTCTTGCAACGTTCCAACTCAACAAGGATGCTCGTACATGGTGGAAATCCATTCCGACGCCACCTGCAGATGCACCTCATACATGGGAGGGGTTTCTTACACTTTTCCGAGCCAAGTACTTCTCCGAGCATGTGAAGGAGAGGAAGGCTATGGAATTTGCCTCCTTAAAACAAGGCACGATGTCCATGGCAGAGTATGAATTATAATTCTCTCGACTAGCATCTTATGCTCCTCACTTGGTAAGCACAGATTTATTGAAAGTCAACCAATTTATGGATGGTTTAAGACCTGGATTTATCCAACAACTTGGAACTCAGAATATCCGCACCTATACCGAGATGGTTCAAAGAGCGCATCTATGTGAAAGAACCATGGAGAAGGTAGAAAGGCTCGAGGAGAAAGGTCAAGCCGAAAACCTGATAGGCAATAAGAGAAAGAAGTGGATGAGGATAAAAACCGTCACGTTAAGAGGTCCCGTGATGGGAACGGTAACAGAAAAAGAAATGGAAATGGAAATAGAAAGAATAAGAAAGTTAAAGAAGAAAAGAGAATGCAAGTCTCCACGGCTTGCTCATTTTGTGAAAAATTTGGGCACTCGGCAGAAGAATGCTGGAAATGTCTCGGCGCTTGTCTCAAATGTGGAAGTCGAGAACATCACTTGCCCATGTGTCCTCTCATAAATGAACAATCTTCAAGGGATAACAACGGACGCGGGAAGCGAGGTCGATTAAATGCCATTCTAGACGAGGAAGGTGAAATGGTTAAAGGTACCCTCTTAACCCATGTTAATTTTTTTATTATTAAAATATGAACACTCTCCATAAAAACTCATATTATGAATTTGGGGACCAAATTCTCTTAAGTGGGGGAGGGTGTAAAGCCCTAGAATTTTTATAAATTATTTCTAGTATATTTAAGTATTTTATGGAAATTTTAAAGACCTAAAATAAATTAATAAATAAATATTGGGTTAAATAAATCATTATTAAGGCCCAATTTTGGTAAACAATTAACCTAGCCAATTTAAATGAAGTCCAATAGGTTTAAGGACCAAGCCCATTAAGTTTGACCCATATTCTAGAAAGTTATTTAACCTATTCACGATTTTAAGGATAAATACTCATTTATTAGATAATTATATGGATAAACAGACAAAAGAGTTTGAATTTTATTGAATTCTGCACACATGGGATGTAGCGATCTATCGTGCGACCGCCACCGTCAGGTAACGCGCCTACCTTCGACCGTTACGCTCTATTAGTTCCGTGAATGGAAGAACAAGCAAAAAGATTAGATTTTTACTAGTTTATCTCTAAGGGATCGAGATGGGAAGACTAGTAGAGGTGTTAATGACTCTTAGAAGTTGATCTAAGCTTTAACAAGAACTCTAGAATCGATCTAATCCTCAAACCCTAGTCAAAACCCTATAAATAGACCCTAGTTTTGACCTACGCGACCCCTACTTTGGCTCGCGTGGAATCAAGGTAAGGAATCATAATTTTGGGTAAGTTCTTTAGAGGTTTTCGTTTATAATACTTTAGACTAATAGCTCTCAAAATTTCGTGCTAGAAGATCAAGTACACCTGGAGTTAGCAGCTTCCAAAGTTGCTGGTACGACCTTAGTAACCCAGGAATCTGAGCAAACGTCCATTGAAGATCAGGGAATTAGATCATCAAAATGAGGTATTTAGGGTTTGATTATTTAGAACTTTTTATTCCCCTTAGTTTCATCTTCTTACTCTCAAAATTTCACGTCCTTAGGTCAAGAGACTGAGGAGTTAGAGCGACGCGAAGTTACTGTAAAATCTCAGGAAGAGAAGAACTAGGGCGTGTCTTGAAGACTCAAATTAGAAGTTTATAGCCCAGTTAAGAAGTAGGTTATCTCATGAATGGCAAGAACATCATGTTAGGGATAAAAGCCCTCTGGTTTTGCTTGATTATATGCATTATAGATCATGAATTTCATATTTTAGTAGGGTTGTGCATACATGCATATCCTTAGCCTTAATCAAAGATAAAAGATATTTTGCTGATAATTCATTTCAACCTATGCATGTAGCTGGCCTATACTTCGTTTTTCATGAAGGGAATAGTTTAAGAATTTTGATTTCCAAGCATGACAGATTTTCATAGTTTTCCATTCTATTTACTGTCAGCAGAACCTCTGACGGATTAAGGTAAGACCGTCACATGATATAATGGCCTTACGATAAGCCGGCACACCCTCTGTTGTATTTAAATTTCTCTGTTATCTCTGACGGCCCAGAAGCAGTGCGTTACAACACTCTCACGGCCTCACGATAAGCCATCACGGCACTGTGACGCCCCCATCTTAGACCGCCAGAGTACTTTGTTCAGGCAATTCAAGATAGAATTGTAGAACAATCAAGTTACTTGTAAATAAGCTTAGTTGTCTAAGTTTGGAACTATTTTCATGACTTTGAGTTTATTGATCAAATTATGATAGAAATTGCATGTTAAAAGTATCTCTAGTTATTTCAAACATATGTTAATTTCATTAAGCTAAACTCTATAGTTTTGTATTTACACTATGATTTTAAATGATGTAATGACGGAGTTTTTATCATGGTTTCACATCGTTACATATTATTTTCCTATCTATAGAGTCATTTTCTTTAAGTACATGGCATATATTTTGGTATATGGCCATTAGTTCACACTTTGCAGTATAGGAACATATTCTTGAACATGAGGACCTCTCTATTGGATATTCCTTCTAATGGACTAGGAAATCTGGTTTCAAGGCCTCCGTAATTCTCCACGAGCCTGGGATTCCCACTAGGACGCCGAGTTGGTTGTATCATGAAAGCCCAATTGTTAGAAAGCACTATCGAAGTTTCTCGTTCTAAATATGTAACATATCCATATTAGACCATCATGCTCATCTAACGGCCTAACATATGACCGTCACATTTACTGAGTCCATTTTATTTATTTCTAAATTCAGCCGTTCTAACGGATCAATGATAGACCTTCACGATCATGTAACGGCCCATTGATTGACCGTCACAGTTCTTGAGTGTTTTAACCCAAGGTTTGACCTAAGGGTTCATATTCCAAAGTTCTTAGATGGATTATTGATGGTCTAGCACTTGTTATATTGTTCAAAATACTTAATTTTAAACTATGGAAGATAAGGAATATACTGTTATGCTGTCAAATTGTTTCCAGGAGCATAACCTTGTTTAAAGTCATTCTTGATCTCTCATGTTCTTAATTGAAGCGTTCATCCATTGAATTATTGTTATCATAAACTTATTGAACTTGTTATATTACTGGCCATATTTTATTGCTTGAAACGTGAAAATAGCTTGATTTATACTTGAAGATGCGATCGAGCACTGATTGTATTCAAGGGCTCTATGCTAGTCCCCTCGGCTGATTGTCGAAAATATACTGTAAACCATGGGATATGATGCTATTGGCATCGCATTATGCTGGGAGTACTTTCTTTATAAATAAGTGAAAATTCACGGAACTCTTGCAAGACTCTCTCTTGATTGAATTGCTACGTGCTAGTTACATGACATTCTAGTGCATAACCTTTATGGTTATGAAAGTGAAAAGTGAAAGTGCGTTCTTGATGCATGCAAGCATATTCGTATTCATGAAAGGCCAAATTACATTCTTATTATATTCAACTCGATCTTGTTCGCTTATCCTTTCTCATCGTGATCTTATCGTGCTATTATGTTAATTGTCTTGTTCAAGTGATTTACCACATTTCACATGATTTTACCTTATTCTTTAGAGCTAAAATGTTAATTACTTAAACATTGCTAATCATGTTGATGCGAAGATACCTACTGGGCAAGTGTGCTCATTACCTATTTTCTAATCTTTTCAGGAGATGGAAGTGATTCAAATTCGGATTCAGGTTATACAAGTAGCGGGTCCAAGAGCGAATGAAAGTCTTATCAAAATGAGAGTGAAGACTTAGGAAAGTCCATATTGTCTAGATCGAGTTCATGTAATTTTTCTTTTCTTTGAGTCTGATGGATTAATGAGGTTTGAAAAGTTATTGTATTGGAATATTTTGATTATTAATGAAATAAGTTGAGGTTTGAGTAATTATTGTGCAATTGCATTCTTATATGTGATTGTCTTGCGCTCTGATCATTCTTGCTTGCAAGAGGCTTACCATGCCGGCTGTTCACGTTCCTCGAGCTAGTCTTCCGCTGTCATAAAGGCTCAGGGCGTGACATGGGCATCAGAAAATATCTCGATATCCGCATCTCAGCACACGTACGGCGGCATCGTAATTCATGAAAATCGTAATATAACATGCCACGAGTATTGATCCAGCGAACAACTGATCACAAGAAGCCTAAGTGCAAAGAAGAGGAGTACCAGCTTCAGCACAAGGCCCAAGGAAAAGGCTAATCTCAGCTTACCTTCACGTCCTGAAAACGATAAATGGGCCTTCACAATACATCGGCCGCTAGACACGGCACGACAAATACGGTACGCGACAGCTCTTAACACCATGATGGAGTCCAAAGCTAAGCAACCGTAAGACAAGGAGCAGATCAGGCTCAGAATAAACGATGTCCACACTTAAGCTGACACAGGACAAAGGCATCACTAAGACAACAACTCCAAGGCTTACCTCGAAAAGACTCCACCAAAAGGGATGAGAAGCATCAAGCTCACAAACTGAAGCTCACCAGGAAGGGAAAATCCTAGGTCGCCTGAGCATCTTCTCAATCGAAGGAATCTAATCGAGCACTTCAACAGAAACGAGACACATCAGGAGCTGAACAGAATCAAGTTGGGACGACCAAAACAACGTAAGAACGTGTACGGTCATCACAATAACTCTGAAAGTCAACGGCAACCTGAACAACATATAGAGAAATCTCGAACAAAGTACCATAGATTCAAGCCGTTGGACAAATATTGTCAAGCACAGCATGATCGAGACAGACACAACGGCGAAAAAGAAGCACCTCGTCACATCCTGACGAGAACAGAACCATCTCGTACAGTGCGAGAACAGCACCCACAAGATGACACGCGGGAAACAAAGTGATAGAGAATCGCGAAACCTAACGCCAGCTGCAGACTGTACTGTATCTCGGATTTCCATGTACTTCACACAACAACGCTCTGATACCAACTGTGATGACCCGGATCCCTGATACCGGATATACCCGATAGGACTACCGAGTAGACCCGATACCACTTGGAACCCGTGAGGCCTCCCAAGAGCGGTAAAGCTCCGAAGGGATAAAAGGATTATCGTGTAGTACATTGAAGCCACAAAGATATGACAATAAACAATTAAATTTCATTAGGTCAGTTTGCAAAAGTAGCAAAAATAGAATTACTTTTTATTTAATAGTTTAAATTTAATAATTATACTAGACTCCAGTCCAAGAAATTAAAGGCAAGTATAGTCTAACAGAAAGAAGACGTACCCTAAGGTCAGGAGAAACCCGACGCAGGTACCGCTGGCAACTACGGACACGTCACACCAGGAACCGCAGAAGCAGAACAACGCCACCCACCTGAAAAGTAGGGGTGAGCCTCGTGTCACTGGCCTAGTAGGGGTCACGCAGATCCCCACTGAAAAACAACGCAGTAACACGGAACAACAAAATAGCAGTAGTAGCAAAGTAAGAAAACTACCACTAGAAAGCTGTAAAAGAAGACCAGGACGGAAGGAGTAGGAACAGCTAAAAGAAAAGGGAAAAGTCGTACCGAACAAAACACGACTGCCGAACTAACCTCGGCCCCTAAGCTACTCCAAACAAAAACAACAACAGATGGGTAAACTCTGATCTGAAGAAGTCAGGAGCCACCGATTTGTCGAGCCCACAAAGATAGGCAACAAGCCTAGAAAGAACCTAGACAGACACAGACGCCCTAAAGCATGCACGACTCGAGTGTAATGCACGCTCTTCTAGATACGACCAGACACACACGACTAGAACGTCATGCATAAAACACAACACTGACCTCGGGCAAGACCACAAGAGGGCTAACCCGGAAAGGTCACGATGCAGGAGAAACGCAAGAGTCACATGCCACGTGACGGAAGTACCTCCTCACTAGAAGAACAGCCAACTGCATCAACTAACGTCTTATGCTGCGCTTACAAGTGTCTTGTCTACTATGTCACCCAAAACATGACAGAGACTAAGACACGCTCGGAATCAGAATAGGACTACAGTAACGAGTGACTAGACAGGGGAACGCCCATCGGCGTCAGTCCAAAGCCCCTGACCACGTGTGCACACACCGACTCTTGCTGGAGAGCCAAGCCTCTAGCTAGTTTCCCCCCCCAGTAGGACGCCACTGTACAGTGGGGGCCCACGGAAACTAGCTTACAAACCATATATCAGGAACTACCACGCCACCACTCCCAGGTGGGTCGACACGTCGTAACATGTCGCTAGGATACGACTAGTTGAGGCTCACTAGACACAGAACTCTGAAACAAGAGTGATGTAGTACAGACAGGCAAGGAAGCACTGTCACACGTACTATGAAGCACCAAGGCAGCATGACAATTGTCGACAGACTCAGGGCATGGCAACTAGACCTGAAAACACAACGATCCTTGAGTCTCACGACTGGGAGTCATGATCGTCGTACAAAGCGGAATAAGCCGCCAATCGGTCTATTCCTAAGCCAGAGGAAATAACCATAGAAAATGACACACGGAGACCTGAGGGATTAACAAGACCCTCAGCACACCTGGACATGCAAATCAAGGTGAGACGACACCTCAAGGTGTCCAGAACCAATGTGTTGGGCTGGACAGAACTGTCGAGACACACACAAGGTCGCCTGTCAACCACTGGGTCACCCCGGGTTGACCGGAACCAGACAATGACGACTCTATAGTAGGAAGGAGAATCCTACTTCAAGCAAGAAACTACTGGCTACCTCCTAATGTAGTCTTAGCCCACATAGGATGCCAGGAGACATCCACGGGACAACGGGCAGACCACAAGGTCAAGCCAAGACATACAGAAACTGGAACAGTGGGAAACGACACTCTGGGCATAGGCGATCCATCACTAGGTCACCAGGCTAACCCAGCAGTCAAGGAGGAACATGCTACGCACAGAGAGACAAGGATAATGGCGGTCACAGACGAAGTCGTTAGGGAATTGTGGCAGTTAGAGAGTAGACCGCACTCAGTCGACCCTGAACCGACTCATCTGGAGAACCACCGACACCCAGACACCGCCTTAAACAACCTAACAGACAGACACGGGATAGCCATCATGATGGGGACATCGAGGCAAGACCGTCCGCATTTTGATTGCATTTATGTCCTTTCATATTTGTATGTATACCCTTGTGTTATATGGGTACGTAATTGTAAGTCTTAGTGGGTTTATATGTAAAATTCCCATAGGCCCAAGCAAGGGGACCCTCACCCCTTTCCCATTGGTCCACCTAGACCATGTGGGGCTGATCAAACCATCCTAGGTGGCAATCTAGAAGGGTTGAATGTCAATTGACCACATGGGAGACAAGTGGATTAAAAATTCAAAGGTAGGCTACCTACCTCACCTACCTTGTCCCCCCATTAGAATTAATTAGGAATTTTATTTTTTTTATTTTATTTGGATCAAATATGAAGTCCCTTAAATGCCCCTCCAGATCCTAGATCTAAGGGTATTCATGGTCTTTTTTTATTTATTATATAAGTCATGTATTTCTATTATTCTAGAATTAATGAAATGAGAAAAAGCATTGTGCAAGAGCCCCCGCTTGTGAGAATTTCGACCCTCTCTCTCTCTCTCTCCCTCTGGTTTTCTTCATCCCCAACCCCATTTCTAGAGTGGTATCCCTTCTATCATCTTCTCTTCACCTCCAGTAATCATTTGTGCCGCCGCCGCCGCCGTTCGTGCCGCCATCAAGCCACCATTGGAAGTTCTGTCCAGGTTCTGTCCTATTAGACAGAAGGCCACTTCAAGAATTCTTGCACTCAACTCCGAAATCCTCTTGATCTAAAATTTTCATAGGTTGCTCCTATCTTGTATCCCCTTCTCCACAAAAAATTTCACATCCAAATTCCTTCTTTTGATATTTTCCCATTTTCGGTCTTCAACCCCTTCCCAGATCTGTCTGTTGTCTGTCCACTGTAACAGTCCGCCTGAGTTTCTTATATTCGACCTATCTTTTGATTTTCCCAGGAGTCCCCAATTTTACTGGAGATTCTGTACACCTTTACCTTTCTCCACAAATTTTCTTGATTTTTTTTCAACCCACCACATATTTTCTAAAATTCATCCAAGTTCCTATCTACAGTTCTACCAGTCTGTTTCCAGATCCGACCACAGTCTAGTATACAATTCTTAAAAAATTCAATTCTTCACAAAACTTTTCACAAAAAATATTTCAAATCTTTCTCATTCAATTCTCTACAACTTTTATGAAGACCCCAACTTCAGATTCGGAGGTATACCCATCGGTCAATGGCAGTTCCCAGACAACTCCTTTGCTGATCTGAGATTTTGGCCACTGTACAACATCAGCTTGGAAATTCGGTCAAGGCCAGATATTGAGCACTCTATTTTCTATCTAGTCCTTGATCGAAGTATTTCGAGTTATCTTTTCAACGGCGCCAGTTTCGTGTCAATCCGACATCGGGGCTGATCGCAGCGTCCGTTCTCGTCGGAGCGCGCGTCTGAAAATAGAATCGGCAGATCCGTGGCCAGTGATTCCGACCGGTGCCGAACGGAGCCGCCCGGCCTCCGGTCGACGTTCCAGCCTGCCGCCATCCCAGGGAGCGCTTTCCTAAGTGTCCTCACTACAGCGGTGCCACCGGGCCCCACACGGCCCCTCCGGACAGCACGTGAGCCCCACGGTTACGAGTACGTGTGCAGCCGAAGCTACGCGTGTAGCCGGCCGTCAACTCGGAATCGGTCCTCCCGGGCCCATTTGTGTAGCCCTTTACCTCCCTGCGTGGAGTGGGCAGTGATTCATTGCTGTAACATTTGTATGTTAACCGTCCCGGGAGTACGAGTTCGGCCGGGACCGTCTTCCCCACGCCGAGAGCGTGGAGGTATCGTATTCACTCTTACACTCGGCATTTCGCTTATTTCCATATATGCTTTATATGCCGCTGCTAGAGAGTATGTATAGGGCCGTTATTTCGTAATATTTATTTCACCGCTGCTGCGAGAGAGAGAGTGTGATCGTCCCGTGACCCGATCCGGGCACAAAAGACAATTGACCACCCTAGCTCTTGTCGATTTCTCAACCGTGCACGTCCGACGCTTCCCTCGTTAAGGGACAATCACAAGCTCGTCTAGAGTCCGAGGGTCGCATATCATTTTGGAGTCGAGTCCGTGGTCCGTCCCGCATCACATCATGGCCAATAGACAAGACGATGGACTTAACTTGTTGGGCGGTCACACCGGGACCACTCAACGGGATGAACGGTCCGGACAGGACCACTCAACCAAACAGGGATGGGCGGTCACAAAGGGACCACTCAACAGGATGAACGGTCCGAACTAGACCACTCAACGGGATGAACGGTCTGAACTGGA
Source organism: Amorphophallus konjac (assembly GCA_022559845.1). Lineage (NCBI taxonomy): Eukaryota > Viridiplantae > Streptophyta > Magnoliopsida > Alismatales > Araceae > Amorphophallus > Amorphophallus konjac. Next base: position 44,909 of record JAHNEJ010003064.1, read on the forward strand.
CCACTCAACCAAACAGGGATGAACGGTCCGAATAGGACCACTCAAAGGGATGAACGGTCCGAACTGGACCACTCAACCAAACAGGGATGAACGGTCCGAACTGGACCACTCAAAGGGATGAACGGTCCGAATTGGACCACTCAACGGGATAAGTGGTCTATCGAACGACCACTCAACCTCAAACCGACACAGGATGAGCGGTCCGAAACCGGCCGCCCAAGGGGGATGAGTGGTCTATCGAATGACCACTCAACCTCAAACCAACAAACGATAAGCGGTTCGAAGCCAGCCGCCCATGCACATGAACGGTCTCTGGTGCGACCGATTGTAATAACCCGGTTTCTTGGCGGATCTTTGCTGAGTCCTTTACAGGTCTCGTGGGATCTTCGTTGGATTTTTCGGATCTGTTTCGGATTGGTTTCGTTGAGTTTCGGTTCGCTTTCGTGGCTTCCGAGTTGAGTTTGACGAGCCGTGTGGGTTTTTCTCACGTACTAGTTACGGAACCCTATGGTGAGTTTGTTTGTCGATTCTCGAACTCGTGGATGCTACAGCGACGTCGTACTCTTCGAGCCGATCGTTTCGACTATTTTTACGTATTTTTCTGAATTTGTGCATTTTCGGCGCATTTTCGGAATTTTCAGAAATTAGGAAAATTTCCTAATTTCTTTCCTTTTCCTTTTTCTTTCCTCTCTCTTCCCTCATTCGTGCAATCGCCTCTCTCTCTCTCCCGTTCTCTCTCGTTCTCTCCCCTTTTCAGCTCCGGCTGTAGACGGAGGCGTGCGTGGGTGAGATGGCGAGGCTGTGGAGCTGGCTAGGTGCGCGATGGGGCGAGGATCGGATCGATTCTGGCGCGATCCCGATCGGTGGATTCAAAGCCGGTGAGATCGGTTCACGGGTGGTTTTCGGTGTGGTGTAGTCCTTTCGGGGCACGGTTTCTTCGGTGGAGGTAGGGTGACTGATCCTTACTTCTCCATCTTCGTTTTCCCTGCCATTGCACGGCGTTCGACTAGGAAACGAGTGTGTTTGGGCTTGCTTTGCCTAAACCGTGATTTTCGTGTTTTTTAGGGTCGGCCGGTAAACGGTGACCGTTTGCAGTTTAGTTAGTTTCTAAACGACCGCTGGGATGTTAGAATCTCGTCCACGTTGATTTTGTGTGATTCGGTGTTCATTCGAGGCCGGTAGAAGCCCGGGAACCTCGGTGACCCACTTTGGGTTGATTTGTCTAAATCGCCCGGATCTTGCGTTTTTGAGGTTGCATGTGGGCGTTTTGGCCATAGAATGTTGTCTCTTGTCATTACAGTGTGTTTCCCCTGCGTTTCGGCGTGAATGGGGCGTGGAATGGGCCGATCCGGCCATTCCTATGTTTTCCCGCCGTAACCGAAGTAGCGGTCATGCCAGCGACCGTTACTTGTCTCTGACGGCCCTATGACTGACCGTCATTTGGTCTGCGTCATTTTTGAGCTCTTTGCTTCTAGGTAAGTGACGGCCCAAGGGTGGCGCGTCACTCCCGTGTAACGCGCCAGTGCTTGGCCGTTACTTTCGTGTTGTCGTTTTCCTTTGGGGTTTAGTCGGTTGGTCTAACGCGCTTGACCCAGCGTGTTGGATGGAAGCGGCGCGCCTTGCCCAGGCCGTTGCTTGCCAGTTGACTGACGTTGACTCGTTGAGGCGGTGCCTCTAGCGGTCATGCCCCTGTGCATTGTTTGAGTGTAACGCGCCTGCCCCTGGCCGTTACATTCTGCGTGGACGAGGTAGGGTGGCTGTCCCGTTGGAAGCGACGGTGGAGCCCCTGTGCGTCGTTTGTGAGTAAGGCGCATGCCTCCATCCGTCGTTTGCTGTTGTGCTGGGTTGAGGGTGGCTATGCCGTTGGATGTAACGGATAGGCCCCTGCGCGTCGTTTGTCTCTGACGGCCCTCTCCTGCCGCGTCGTTTGCTAGTAACGCGCCTAGCGTCGCGCGTTACTTCACGTTGGTTTGGGTTTGCTGCACCGTTGGATGTGACGGTGGGGACCCTGTGCGTCGTTGCTTGTAACGCGCCAGGTGCCGTGCGTTACTTGGCTTTTGTGTGGTTTCGTAGGTTGTCAGGGTGGTGAGTGACGGCCTGTGTCCGTCCGTTGTTTGGGAAATAACGGCCCTGGCTAGACCGTCACTTGCTAGTAGCGGTCTAGGGCTAGTGCGTTACTTTCCTTGTGCCTTGGTTTTCCGTTCGTTGATTGTTGTGTGTCTTGGCTTGGCCTAGTGGTCTGCCCGTTGTCTCGTGGATGTCTCCTAACGTCCTATGAGGGTTAAGACTACGTTGTAAGGTAGCCAGGAGTCTTCTTACTTGTGGTAGGATTTTTGATCCTACTTCTGTATGCTGTTGTTGTTTGGTTCAGGTCAACCCGGTTGATCCAGTGGTTGACATGTGACCTTGTCTGTGCGTGTCTTGGCAGTTCTGTCCTATCCGAGACACTGCTCCTGGATGCTTTGAGGTGTTGTTCTACCTCAGTTTGCGTGTCCAGCTGTGCTGAGGGTTCGTGGTGTTTCCCTCAGGTCTCCGTGTGTTGTTTTCTGCGGAGCGTGGTTTCTCTGGCTTAGGATTAGACCGATTGGCGGCCTGTTCCGCTGTTGTGATGATCTTGCCTTTGAGTCGTTCGACTCAGGATCGTTACGTAGGAGGTCTAGTTGCTTGTCCTGAGTTGTCGGCAGTGGCACTGCCAGTTGGTGCCTCGAAGTACGTGTTGAGGGGCGTGGTCGCCCGTTTGTACTTCGGCACTTGTGTTTGAGTTTCTGTGTCGTGTGAAGCCTCCACTTGTTGTTGCCCTAAGGTCTGTTGAGTGCCGACTCGCTAGCGGATGGCGGAGGGGTGTTCCCGGTGAGCAGTTTGTAGTTAGTTCCGTGGGCTCCTAGCCAACGGTAGCGTCCTACCGAGGGAGAATACTAGCTAGAGGACCTGGCTTAGGCTATAGCCAGTGTGTGCACACGTGGTCAGGGACAGAGGACTTACGTCGACGGGCGTGACCCTGACTAGTTACTTGTTGTGTTGTTCCTGTTTGGTTCAGCTTGTGTCTATGTCTCTGCTATTGTTGTAGCAATGCTGTAGGTGAGACACTTGAGGTGCGGCGTAAGACGTCAGTGGACGTGGCTGGCTTTGTAAGGAGGTGCTTCCGTCACGTGACGCGTAGCTCTCGCATTTTCCTATGCGCTGTGACCTTTTCGAGTTGCTCGTTCGTGGCTGTACTCGGGGTCAGTGTTTTGTTGTCCGCACGATGTTCTGATCGTGCGTGGGGCTGTGTACACGATGTTTCCAGTCGTGTACGTGTTTGTTGGGCGTCTGTCTAGGTCCTGTCTAGACCTTGATTGTTTGGGGCTGGTTGACAGACTGGTGTACCCTTCTGTGTGAGTTTAGGGTCAACCATCTGTTGCCTTTTTGTTTGGAGTAGTTTGGGGTACCGAGGTTAGTTCGGCAGCCGCTTGTTTGGTGCGGGTTCTCACCCCTCTCCTGCGTGTTCCCTACTCCTACTTCCCATCTGTTTCTTTATTGCTTTTTAGCGGTAGTTTTACAGCTTTGTAGTGTAGCTTTTCCTACTTTCCTACACCCGCTGTTCCTGCTGCTTTGTTGTTGCTTCCATTGCTTAGTGCACTGTCCAGTGGGGATCCGCGTGACCCCTACTGAGTTTCTGTTGAGACTCACCCTGCTGCTTTTCAGGTGGGTTTCGCCGTCTGCCTCTGCTGTTCTTGGTGGAGCGCTCTCTTGCTGTGGTAGCTGCCAGCGGTACCTGCGTCGGGCTTCTCCCGACTTCTGTGTACGTTTCCTTCTGTCTGACTGTACTGTGCTAGGCTTGTTATCTTTCCTTTGGGCTGGACTCTGTGTATAATTGTAATTGTTGAAATTTTTAATGAAAAGATAATTTTATTTCTGCTACTTTAGCAATCCAATCTAATGAAAATTAATTGCTTACTGTTATATCTCTGTGGCTTCAATGTACTCTACACATGCCCTACTAACCCTTCAGGGGCCTCATCAGCCTCTTGGGTGGCCTCCCCAGTTCTTGGTATCGGTATATCGGTATCCTGAACTCTGGGTCGTTACAGCTGGTATCAGAGCAGTGTTCTGAGATGTTCGGAGTTTTTATTTTCTGAGCTATCAGAGCGTTGTTGTGTGAAGTACATGGGAATTCGAGATATACAGTTTCCAGAGTCCTTAGGCCCAGTACAGTCTCTTGCTGGCGTAGGTGTTGCGATGGTTTATCGCGGTGCTTTTTGCGTGTGGTCTTGTACGTGCTTTGCTGGCACTGTACGAGATGGTTTTTGCTCTCGTCTGGATGTGACGATGTGCTTCGTTCGGTTTTGAAGTTGGTCTCGATCGTGTTGCACTTGGCAGTGTTTGCCGGTTGGCGTGAACCTGCAGTGCATTGTTCAAGCTATTTTCTGTATTTTGCTCAGGTGGCTTGTGACTTTTAGCGTTGGTGTGATGGCCATGTACGTTCTTACGTTGCTTTGGTTGTCCCAGCTTGAGTTCGTGTAGCTCCTGATGCATCGTTGTTTTGGTTGTTTCGATTGTTGTGTTGCCTCGATTGAGAAGTTGCTCGAGCGAGCCTAGGATTTTCCCTTCCTGGTGAGCTTTTGTGGTCGAGCTTGTTGCTTCTCGTCCTTCTTGGTGAAGCTTTTTCGAGGTTTGCCTTGGAATTGTTGTCTTGGTGATGCCTTTGTCCTGTGTCTGCTTAGTATAGACAGCTTTGTTTTGAGCCTGATCTGTCCCTTGCTGTACGGTTGCTTGGCTTTCGACTCCATGATGGTGTTAAGAGCTGTTGTGCACCGTGTTGTCATGCTGTATTCGTTAGCCGATGTGTTGTGAAGGCTCATTTATCGTTTCAGGACGTGAAGGTAAGCTGAGACTGATGCTTTTCCTTGTGCATTGTGCTGAAGCTGGTGCTCTTCTTCTGTTGCACTTAGGCTCCTTGTAATCGGTTATTTGCGAGATCAGTACTCGTGGCGTGTTAATTGCGATTTTTGTTGATTGCGATGACGCCTGGTGTGTGCTGAGATGCGATTTCCGATGTTGTTCTGTTGCCTGTGCGCGTTGTTGAGAGTGCAGCTACTTCGTGTGGGTTGGCTACCCGCTTGTTGTGAGGTTTGTTCTTTCTCGATGTGACTTCGTCTTGGCTTCTCATGCCTTGACATTGTCGCTGCCGTGCCATTGCTGGTAGTTTTCGGGTGTTTGTTTGCTGTTGGCATTGGTATTGCGAGTGATGGGGAATTTGTCAGCATTCCTTGCTGATTGAGTACCCTTTGCTCTACATTTCTTTCTTGGTGTGGTGCTCTCAAGGCGTGTTGTTAGTCCTTGAGTTGCGTTCCCCGAGATCGTTGTTGTCGTTTTTCGTTGTTGTGGGTCTTCTCTTGGTGAGCAGTCTGATGCGTGACCCGTTCCTGTGTGGTTGTGTGCTCAGCTGTTCTTGTGCCTTGTTGTGACCTTGCTTGCAGTGGTGTTCCTTGGCTCTGTGTGTTGTGCGGAGCTGGAATCCTGCAGGTGGCCGTTGTGTTGTTTTGGCGCTGTTTCTTTATGATTTTGTGTTCTTATCTTGGACCCTTGTCTTGTCAGTTAGCTTTGCTGTGCTCCCTTTTCCTCCGGTGGAGTTAGCTTGCGACTCGATCAGATGTGATACCTGAGTGAGTACTGACTTGATGGTGTTTTTTGGTCCAGTGGTGTTGTTGTCGTTGGCGTTCTGTGTGCCAGGTGTTCCCTGTTACCTTTGGCACTGGAGCCGATGATGTGGTCGAGCTGTCAGCTGAGAGGACTGTATCTCCTTGTGTGAGCTGCCGCTTGCCGTGTTGTCGTTGTGTTTCTCGGTTGTTTGTTGTTGTGGCTGTCGTGTCTCTATTTCTGGTGAGACGTAAACGACGTTGCCCTTGCTTCGGAGGTGTCAGATGTGTTCACTTTGGTGCCATACTCGTGATGTGGACTTGCTGTCTTGGAAGCTGAGCATGTACCAGTAATTGTGGTCTGACGGTGTCCCTCTGAGCTGTGTTTTCCGAGATTTGTGCTGTTGGGTTGTCCTTCCCTGCTTCTCCTTTGTTAGTCCTTAATTTCGAGGGTGAAATTTCTTAAAGGAGGGGAGGCTGTAATAACCCGGTTTCTTGGCGGATCTTTGCTGAGTCCTTTGCAGGTCTCGTGGGATCTTCGTTGGATTTTTCGGATCTGTTTCGGATTGGTTTCGTTGAGTTTCGGTTCGCTTTCGTGGCTTCCGAGTTGAGTTTGACGAGCCGTGTAGGTTTTTCTCACGTACTAGTTACGGAATCCTACGGTGAGTTTGTTTGTCGATTCTCGAACTCGTGGATGCTACAGCGACGTCGTACTCTTCGAGCCGGTCGTTTCGACTATTTTTACGTATTTTTCTGAATTTGTGCATTTTCGGCGCATTTTCAGAATTTTTGGAAATTAGGAAAATTTCCTAATTTCTTTCCTTTTTCTTTTTCTTTCCTCTCTCTTCCCTCATTCGTGCGATCGCCTCTCTCTCTCCCGTTCTCTCCCCTTTTCGGCTCCGGCTGCAGACGGAGGCGTGCGTGGGCGAGATGGCGAGGCTGTGGAGCTGGCTAGGTGCGCGATGGGGCGAGGATCGGATCGATTCTGGCGCGATCCCGATCGGTGGATTCAAAGCCGGTGAGATCGGTTCGCGGGTGGTTTTCGGCGTGGTGTAGTCCTTTCGGGGCACGGTTTCTTCGGTGGAGGTAGGGTGACTGATCCTTACTTCTCCATCTTCGTTTTCCCTGCCATTGCACGGCGTTCGGCTAGGAAACGAGTGTGTTTGGGCTTGCTTTGCCTAAACCGTGATTTTCGTGGTTTTTAGGGTCGGCCGGTAAACGGTGACCGTTTGCAGTTTAGTTAGTTTCTAAACGACCGCTGGGATGTTAGAATCTCGTCCACGTTGATTTTGTGTGATTCGGTGTTCATTCGAGGCCGGTAGAAGCCCGGGAACCTCGGTGACCCACTTTGGGTTGATTTGTCTAAATCGCCCGGATCTTGCGTTTTTGAGGTTGCATGTGGGCGTTTTGGCCATAGAATGTTGTCTCTTGTCGTTACGGTGTGTTTCCCCTGCGTTTCGGCGTGAATGGGGCGTGGAACGGGCCGATCCGGCCATTCCTATGTTTTCCCGTCGTAACCGAAGTAGCGGTCATGCCAGCGACCGTTACTTGTCTCTGACGGCCCTACGACTGACCGTCGTTTGGTCTGCGTCATTTTTGAGCTCTTTGCTTCTGGGTAAGTGACGGCCCAAGGGTGGCGCGTCACTCCCGTGTAACGCGCCAGTGCTTGGCCGTTACTTTCGTGTTGTTGTTTTCCTTTGGGGTTTAGTCGGTTGGTCTAACGCGCTTGACCCAGCGTGTTGGATGGAAGCGGCGCGCCTTGCCCAGGCCGTTGCTTGCCAGTTGACTGACGTTGACTCGTTGAGGCGGTGCCTCTAGCGGTCATGCCCCTGTGCGTTGTTTGAGTGTAACGCGCCTGCCCCTGGCCGTTACATTCTGCGTGGACGAGGTAGGGTGGCTGTCCCATTGGAAGCGACGGTGGAGCCCATGTGCGTCGTTTGTAAGTAACGCGCGTGCCTCCATCCGTCGTTTGCTGTTGTGCTGGGTTGAGGGTGGCTATGCCGTTGGATGTAACGGATAGGCCCCTGCGCGTCGTTTGTCTCTGGCGGCCCCCTCCTGCCGCGTCGTTTGCTAGTAACGCGCCTGGCGTCGTGCGTTACTTCACGTTGGTTTGGGTTTGCTGCACCGTTGGATGTGACGGTGGGGACCCTGTGCGTCGTTGCTTGTAACGCGCCAGGTGCCGTGCGTTACTTGGCTTTTGTGTGGTTTCGTAGGTTGTCAGGGTGGTGAGTGACGGCCTGTGTCCGTCCGTCGTTTGGGAAATAACGGCCCTGGCTAGACCGTCACTTGCTAGTAGCGGTCTAGGGCTGGTGCGTTACTTTCCTTGTGCCTTGGTTTTCCGTTCGTTGATTGTTGTGTGTCTTGGCTTGGCCTAGTGGTCTGCCCGTTGTCTCGTGGATGTCTCCTAACGTCCTATGAGGGTTAAGACTACGTTGTAAGGTAGCCAGGAGTCTTCTTACTTGTGGTAGGATTTTTGATCCTACTTCTGTATGCTGTTGTTGTTTGGTTCAGGTCAACCCGGTTGATCCAGTGGTTGACATGTGACCTTGTCTGTGCGTGTCTTGGCGGTTCTGTCCTATCCGAGACACTGCTCCTGGATGCTTCGAGGTGTTGTTCTACCTCGGTTTGCGTGTCCAGCTGTGCTGAGGGTTCGTGGTGTTTCCCTCAGGTCTCCGTGTGTTGTTTTCTGCGGAGCGTGGTTTCTCTGGCTTAGGATTAGACCGATTGGCGGCCTGTTCCGCTGTTGTGACGATCTTGCCTTTGAGTCGTTCGACTCAGGATCGTTACGTAGGAGGTCTAGTTGCTTGTCCTGAGTTGTCGGCAGTGGCACTGCCAGTTGGTGCCTCGAAGTACGTGTTGAGGGGCGTGGTCGCCCGTTTGTACTTCGGCACTTGTGTTTGAGTTTCTGTGTCGTGTGAAGCCTCCACTTGTTGTTGCCCTAAGGTCTGTTGAGTGCCGACCCGCTAGCGGATGGCGGAGGGGTGTTCCCGGTGAGCGGTTTGTAGTTAGTTCCGGGGGCTCCTAGCCAACGGTAGCGTCCTACCGAGGGAGAATACTAGCTAGAGGACCTGGCTTAGGCTATAGCCAGTGTGTGCACACGTGGTCAGGGACTGAGGACTTACGTCGACGGGCGTGACCCTGACTAGTTACTTGTTGTGTTGTTCCTGTTTGGTTCAGCTTGTGTCGATGTCTCTGTTGTTGTTGTAGCAGTGCTGTAGGCGAGACACTTGAGGTGCGGCGTAAGACGTCAGTGGACGCGGCTGGCATTGTAAGGAGGTGCTTCCGTCACGTGACGCGTAGCTCTCGCGTTTTCCTGTGCGCTATGACCTTTTCGAGTTACTCGTTCGTGGCTGTACTCGGGGTCAGTGTTTTGTTGTCCGCACGGTGTTCTGATCGTGCGTGGGGCTGTGTACACGATGTTTCCAGTCGTGTACGTGTTTGTTGGGCATTTGTCTAGGTCCTGTCTAGACCTTGATTGTTTGGGGCTGGTTGACAGACTGGTGTACCCTTCTGTGTGAGTTTAGGGTCAACCATCTGTTGCCTTTTTGTTTGGAGTAGTTTGGGGTGCCGAGGTTAGTTCGGCAGCCGCTTGTTTGGTGCGGGTTCTCACCCCTCTCCTGCGTGTTCCCTACTCCTACTTCCCGTCTGTTTCTTTATTGCTTTTTAGCGGTAGTTTTACAGCTTTGTAGTGTAGCTTTTCCTGCTTTGCTACACCCGTTGTTCCTGCTGCTTTGTTGTTGCTTCCGTTGCTTAGTGCGCTGTCCAGTGGGGATCCGCGTGACCCCTACTGAGTTTCTGTTGAGACTCACCCCTGCTGCTTTTCAGGTGGGTTTTGCCGTCTGCCTCTGCTGTTCTTGGTGGAGCGCTCTCTTGCTGTGGTAGCTACCAGCGGTACCTGCGTCGGGCTTCTCCCGACTTCTGTGTACGTTTCCTTCTGTCTGACTGTACTGTGCTAGGCTTGTTATCTTTCCTTTGGGCTGGACTCTGTGTATAATTGTAATTGTTGAAATTTTTAATGAAAAGATAATTTTATTTCTGCTACTTTAGCAATCCAATCTAATGAAAATTAATTGCTTACTGTTATATCTCTGTGGCTTCAATGTACTCTACATATGCCCTCCTAACCCTTCAGGGGCCTCATCAGCCTCTTGGGTGTCCTCCCCAGTTCTTGGTATCGGTATATCGGTATCCTGAACTCTGGGTCGTTACACCGTTCAAGCGTCACGGCGAGCAAACCCAGGGGTTCGTCCGATCGTGGCCTTTCCACGCCCCGTTCGTCCCGAAACGAAGGTGATACAACCACAATCACCCTGACAATCACATAGACTCTGACCGGAGTCAAAACGACGCACGAATCGCAAGAAATGGGTGATTCTAACGAAATCACCCAAAAAGGGTTTCCAGACTTCCTGGAGCCCTACCGGTCAAACGGGACCACCAATCGAGATGAAATCAGAGACTATGAAACGCTGACGTTCCAGGGAGTCCATTGACATGAACTGATCTAAAAACCGTCGTCGTTTTCCGATGAACCCTACGAAACCCACGAAACCCCGATTTAGGCTAAACGAGCCCAAACTCGGCCGTTTCCGCACCAAACGACGTGCAATCGCAGGGAAAATATGCAGGAGGAAGTGGTGATCCGTCTCCCTACTTCCACCGAAGAAACCGTGCGTCGAGGTGACTAAACCACATCGAAAACCACCAGGAATACGAACGATGCCTTCTCGAAATCAATCAAGGGATCGCGCCCACCACGCTCAAACCGCTGCTCCAACCCGTGAACCGATCACCCCAGCACGTCCACTCCTCGGCCAGCTCTCCACGGTCGCGCGCTCTGCGTCGAACGGTCAAGAGACGGGAGAGAACGGAGTGAGAGAACGTGAGGTTGAAAATGAGCAGGAGAGATAGTGGAGTTTAATTTATAGAACGAAATTAGGAAATTTTCCTAATTTCTGAAAATCCGATATTTGAGCCGAAAATCCACTAATTCATAAAAATACGCAAAAATAGCCGAAACGATCCTCGCGAAGAGTACATCACAGCTGTAACGTCCTTGAGTCGATGAACTGAGAAATAAACTCACCGCCGGGTTCCGTAATTAGTACGAGAGAAAAACTCACACGGATCGTAAAACTCAACTCGGGAGCTACAAAGGCGATGCGAAACTCTCCAAAAAGGATCCGAAAGACCTAATAAAGATCCGACAAAACCCATTAAGGATCCGGGATGTTACAGGCATATACAAATAAATACGAGTAAAGCAAATGCCTACGAGGAGGGTGGCGAGTGTACCTCCACGCTCCGGGCGTGGGGAAGACGATCCTGACCAAGTACGGTAACTCCCGATAAAATATTACAATAATTACAACAAATGATTTTACTGCCCACTCCACGCATGGAGGTAAAGGGCTACAATATGGGCCCGGGAGGATCGATATTGGGTTGACAGGCAGCAACCTGGACAGCTCTGTCAGGGCCGTCAGGATGACGCGTGCTATGGGTTGTGGGGCCCACGTGCTGGCTGGTGGGCCGAGTGGGCCGGGAATGGTACTGTTGCGACGGTGGCTCCTGGAGGGACGTTCCCTGGAAAGGCAACGTGCTGGTTCGCCTTGTGGAAGGCGAGTCGGCCGGCCGGGCGGTCGGTGCGGCTTGCTGTCCACGGGCTGGTACTTCTATTCTACAGTGCGCGACCCGGCGAGAACGGCTGCTGCGATCATCCTCGACTTCTGATTGACGCGAGACTGGCGCCGTTGGAAAGCTCTTTCAGAGGGATACGACCTATGGCTAGAGAAGGAATTTTTTCTATCTTTGTAATGGCCTTGGTCGAATTTATAACCTGCTGGTTCACAGGATCAGATCTGGCAGGACAGATTTGAATTTTGCTGAGAACAAGGGTTGACCGATTGGAAAACTTTGGATCTGGAAGTTGGGCCCTTGATGAAAGTTAGAGAGGGGAAAGTAAAGAAGACGTGGATATTTTTTTGTAATTTATGGTGAAGGTTTGGTTGGAGAAATGGATTTTCTAACACTGGTGGGTCGGATCTGGACTGCACAGGACAGAACAGATTTTTGACTGAGTTTTAGTTTTTTAGAGGGGAAAAAGAACTCCTAAAATCGAGGGAAAATTTGTGGAGGTGGGATTTGGTGGGCAGAACACCTAGTCCAAATTTGGAGTCAATCAGAAATGGGGAAAAGGGTCGAATAAAGGAAGAACAAGGCTGTTGTAACAGGATTTGCACAGAAGGCAGATTGCTAGGGGTGGAAAGGAGGAATTGGGAAAAATAGCTAAAGTGGGATAAATGACCGGTATTTTTTGTGGAGGATGGGGGGGACGTGGGGGACTCACCCTCCAATTTTAGATACGACCTGAGCTCCTGATGGAGAGCTAAAATTCATGCTTTACTGTTCTGTCCAGGGGTGGACAGAATACCGAAGAAGCGGCGGTGGCGGTGCAATGGCGGCCCGATGGCGGCTCGATGGTGGTAGCGGCGCTAGCGGCGGTGCTGAGCTTCTCACTCCAGAAGGGGGTAGAAGGGAGGCTTCACACCTCAGAAGAAGGAGGCTTCACACCTCTGCAAGGGGGAGAGAGGAGAGTGGGCACCTAATGGCTTGCTCTTAGCAAAAATGCACTAATTTTTTATTAATTCTTCATTAAATCTACAAATGACACTATACATCTTCTTATATAGAGCATGGCAAGGGGTGGGGGTGCGAATTTCATGGGAGAGAGGGGAGGGACAAAGGGGGGGACAAGGAAGCTTCCTTCCTTTGAATTTTCAAAGGAAGGAAGTCCAAGTTTGGTAGGTTACCTACCTTGGACCAAGAAAGGGGAGAGAATATGGACTTTTTCCTCCCTTTGTCCCCTTGAATGGTCAAGCTTTCTAGAAGCCCACCTTGGATATTTGACTAGCCTCACATGGGCCCTAGAGCCTAGGTGGACCAATGGGGAAGAAGGTGGGGGCCCCTTGCTAGACCTACTGGACTTTTACAAATAAACCCACTAAAACCTAAAGACTCACATTTTGGCTTATACTTGCCATACAATTATGTACCCAATTACATAAGGGTATAAATGTAAATAAAAAGGACACAAATGTAAAATAAAATGTTAGTGCCCGGTGTTGATTCCCATCAATTCTCCTCGGGTGGGAAGAACTCGACCCCGTCGAGTAAGGGGTACGGCTGTGCGGATCCGTCACCGAACCTCTAAGCGCGGAGTACGCTCCACTCCAAGTAATCGGCACATATTCATCCCGTATATATTTGATATGCTCACGCTGCTGTGGGAATGAGGCTAGAGGTGGACACTCTGGGGTGGGGTCTCTCTCAAAGGGAAGGAGGCGGCTCAAAAACTCACTAGGAATCACCGATGGGTCCCTTTATATGACTAGATTCGATATGTTGAGGTAGAGCCGATCTCAATTCCGGCAAGTCTACAACGTACGCATTAGATCCGACTTGTCTCGCACTCGAAAGGGACTAACATCACGAGCTGACATGAGACTGACTATGCGACTCCTAATATGCTGGACACATGCATGTACAGACACACAAGACCCTAGACAAGACGGTGGACCGACCCATACATGTGCGATGGTGGACCAGGACATCCGAATGTGTGCCATGCATACACAAGACGCAACCGATGGTTAACGGAACGGGGGACTCCTAGACATCCTACGATGCACCAGTCATGCACATTAGATTTGGATGCGGGAGGGCTAGGAGAACCAAAATCATCACCTTGCCAATGAATGGGCTTGATGGATGCATATGGATTGGCCCGTGGGGAAGGGGTGTGATGGTGGACTCCCTCGAAGAAGGGGAGTAGATATGGTGGGTCATATGGTTCCTGAGGGAAGGGATCAAAGGGATCAAAGAAACTATGACGCCTCAAATTGGGTTCCCACATGTCACGGTCCCATGTGTGGAATTCGTGAAGGTGTAGATGGTCACCTTCATCCATGAAGGGAGATGGGACGGTGGCCTCGTATAGAAAGTACAGTTTCTCCCTTGGGAAAAGGTGAATGAAGTCATGCTCGGCCGGCATGGGGAGGAACACGAGAACCTCCGTGGTGACATGACCCACGGTGCACACGGAGGTAATGGACCCTAAGGCTAGATGTGTGAAGCTACGACTGTAGGGTTGGTCAAAGCCTCGGGCCAACATACATGTTAACTTCATTTGCCTGTCTAACCCCCTGATAAGGTCTTCAAAAATAGCAACATGATGGAAAGACCGGAATGTAGTATGGAAGGAGTTGACGGGCACTAATGGGAGTGTAGGGTCCATGGATGGATAGGAAGGTAGGACCAAGCCATTCTTGAGCCAGCTAAGTAGTGGCTCGACGATGAAAAGCGTTCCCGTTAGAAACACGAGTGGCTCAGGCTGAGGTGGCTCTAAATGAGATGGTTCCAGATGAGGATCGGAAATGGGTGGCAAAGGAGCACTAGGGGAAGGGTTCCCCGGTTGGGGTGGAGGAGGATTATCCTCTAGGAGGGGAAGAGGCCCTTGGGACCCCGTAGGTGGGGCCGGGTTGGGACTACCGGCTATGACCTTGCTAGGTTTGGTGGTGGCTACGTCCAGTCTCGGAGGCGGGCAAGGGGAGACCAGTGACTCAAAATAAGCACACCTTCTATCCACCCAATCCGAAATCATTTGCACAAGTTCGGCAACGGTGCGGGTCAGAGTAGGGGTATCGTGGTGGACTCGCCCGTAATCAACCGGCCTAGGCTTGGGTCTAGGCTCTACTATGGGTGGGGCTCTTTGCCTCCGACTATGACCCACTTGGTTGGAGGTGATTGGGTGGGGTCGGTCGGAGGTGACCGGGCTGGGTAGGTAGACCTTCCTAAGTTTGCCTTTCATCTCATGCCACAACTCGATGGGCCATTGCCTCCTAACCTCGCTCATGCGTTCTATACTCTCCCATTTCCAAGCGGCTTCGTGGACAAGCCTCTTTTGGGCAAAGCTGACTTGCATGGCATCGAACATAGTGTAACACTCGGAATACTTGTCCATGGCGGCTTCCAACTTGAGATACTCGCTCGGGACCTTGGAGCCATGAAAGTCTGAGGTTTCGGGCCTATGGAAGTGGATGGGATGGTTTCCAAGCCCATGGGAGTCATGCAGCCAGTGATATCGCCTGGGCGATTGGGAATCCATGGGTGACTGGGGACTATAGGACGGACATGAAGACACTTGGACAAGACCCTAAAATGACAATGCAAGTTGGAATGCTGACTCGACTACACACCTAGACTTAACCAATAGACGGTACTTGGCGGAGTTACGGGATCCGAAGATCCTCTCTCGCAAATGTGCGACCTTCCCGATAGGCGTAACCTAACGTTCGGGCAACACCTTTTGATATACCGAATAATGGTATGCAAATGCAACCTTAGATT